>JAHZND010001837.1:0-25896 GCA_027744115.1 Acrocyrtus sp. NNG-2020 | reverse complement strand
AAGGGGCAAAAACTGCAAGCCGTCTCATTCAGCGCTATACCCAGGAAGATGCAGCATTGCAGTAGTTTTCTTTGCCAGAAAAGATGAAAACTTGGTTGAAAAGCTGCTCTAGTAATCCAGTAAAAAACAACATCTTTCAGAGTTCCTGTCAGAGACACGCACACACATGATAGAAGGACTGGAGGCATGCATACTCCACCACACTATGATCACCATCAAGAGGGAAAAGAGGAAAAGTAATCTCCTCTCATAATTTTGAATTCAATTCAGTGGACGCTCTTTTCCTCCCATGTGCATGTACAATATCAAACATCAATGGTAAAATGGCAATAGCGCTGCTCGTCCTTTATGTGTATACTTTAATCCCACTTTTCTGAACTGAAACCCGGGCTGGCTAGGTTTTAGCGTACTTACGCGTATAATAATCATACGTAATAACGTATGCAGTGGGGATAAAACGGGGAGAGGGAACAAAACAGGAAAGGAGGAAAAACAGTTCCATTTTTTAACTTTCCTTTTTAGGAAAAAAAAAGTTTTTCTTTTTTTTTCGTTTTTCTCTGCCAAAAAAATGGCCCACGCAGCTTCATACATCTAAAAAAAAGTACAAATTCTTCTTTTTTTCTTCATGGTATTGCTCTAGTAAGCTATTTTTTTGTTGGGCGGCAGCAACATCTTTGTCTACGTGTAAGTACGTACATAAAGTATAATTTCAACTTTCTCTCGAAAAGTGCGGCCTCTTTTGTTAGTGATGCTGTGTGTGGTAGCCTGAACAGCCGGTTTAAGTATTTCCTCTTTTCCTCCTCTATTGAATGGGTCGATTCGAAGTGGTGTCGGTAGGCAAAAAAAGTCTATATAAGCAAGGTCATAAGGCACGTATCACTGTGTAAAGTTTTGTGTAGAGAAATTAGGAGCCGACAACACGGACAACTTTTGTCGACGACTTTCAAGGAGGAATGAAGAAAGAAGTGGCTCATTTCTCGCATTACACTGACGAAAATTCATATGTTGATATTATGGTATGTGTTAGCTGACGCTGAGTAAACTTACGCTGACGCCTACTCGGGACACCGCATTGGCACTGCTGTTTATTAACTTTTTTTTCTCATGGCGATACGATACACCACACAAGTGTAGCCGTAATAAAAGTAAATCCACACAAAAAGTATATTTTATTTAGAGAACTGCAAAGTCTTAACTGCTAATTTTGCATGCGCTAATAATCTGAGTGGCTTTTGTTTTGTTAAATTGGCTCTTATAGCGTCACCACTATTGATGGTGGAAATCATTGCTATTACAGCAGTAAAATTTTATTGTGGGGTGTGCTATCGGTTAAAAGGATTTTTGAGCAATTTATGCTAATTGCCCTCATATTTTTGAGTTGATCCCACAGTTCCCGCCTATTATCCATTTAGCAGAGAACGAAAAAAATTGGAACCTTTTTGATCACCACTGCACACGGATCACATGCGGCGGGAAAGAGAGAGAGAAAAAGAGAAGGAGTCGAGTTCTAGAAATAAATTTGAATTTCTAATTTGCCCAGTGCAAGATAAAGTTTCTTTTGTTTGCGGTTTTCTCCAGGTTTCGGTTGTCATTATAAAAGCGGTTTCATAACAGAAAGTACAAAAGAAAAGTGAAAGTGGGGCACAAAGCGGAGTACTCGTGTGTGTGTTCATTTTCCTTTTAGCCAGTCTTGACACTAATGTGGCTCTGTTTCTTTTCTTCCGAACTTTAGTTCCTCCACAAGAAAAGATAGAAATCTTTAGTAAGCACAAAATGATGATGATCCTTCTCATCTTCCATTCTCTCTTTTCCCCTCAAAAGAACTTCCTCTTCACTGTAGTAAAAGTCTGATTAGATTTGATGAGAAAAGCAAGGAGCCAGCAAATATAAATGCACACGAGTCTATTGTCTTCTCTTTTCTCTGTATGCTTCGTGTTTCCTGTTGGTGGCACTTTTTCTTGGAAAATCTCGACATATCCTCTACAAATTCTGGAGTGTGGAGCTGGGGCTATACATTTTACGCACTGGAACTCTTTAAAATGGCTTGTAGCACCGAAAAAGCCTTCTTTGCGTCAACTCAGCTCAGGCTTAGCCCTCATTTGCCGCACTACTGTAGTTAAGTAAAATCTGTAATTATCAGTACTTTAGGGTTGTGGTGGCACTTTTTCTTGGAAAATCTCGACATATCCTCTACAAATTCTGGAGTGTGGAGCTGGAGCTGTACATTTTACGCACTGGAAGTCTTTAAAAAGGCTTGTAGCACCGAAAAAGCCTTCTTTGCGTCAACTCAGCTCAGGCTTTAGCCCTCATTTGCCGCACTACTGTAGTTAAGTAAAATCTGTAATTATCAGTACTTTAGGGTTGATAAATATGCAGGAAACGTTTGCGGATTTTTTTTTCTTAGATTGTTTATTTACATTCGTAGTAAATCTGTAAATCTAGTTTCGTTTTCTAGACGAACTCTTAAATTGCGCTGAGAGTCTCGGTTGAGAAAATCCTTCAGACAAGTTTATACGAGATATTTTTGTAATTAAGAGACTTAGAAAAATCTCTAATTAAAAATGATTTCCTCTCACGGTACCTCTCCCATTATTGTTGAGCAGCAGCACAATCCTTTTTCTCAATTTGGGCTTACGTGAAGTGAGATTCGTGAGAAACACAATAAAAGCTTAGCCATTCAAAATCAAACAAAAGGTATAAATGAATTCCCTTACATCAGCCCCACACTTCCAACTTCTTTTTCTGTTTTTTCCTGGAAATAAGCAGTTTGCGGTTGGGAAGCTATCTTGAAGTAAAGGCGGGATGTTTGAAAGCGGTAAAGGGAAAAGCAAAAAAAAGAATCCTTGGTGCGAACCAATTATATTAATTTGTTCCGTCTCAAGTCGATATGTTTTCAGCAAGTCTATTCAAAAAAGGAATATAAAGATTTCCTTCCTGCTGGGAATCGCCGGTATTCACTATAATTAAAACTTATAGGCCATTCCAGATTATTTATTAGTAATTCTTTTTTGCTGCGTGGGAATTCCCATTTATCTCAGATTATTAGTAAACCTCAGTTAGTAGCCAGCGGCAGATGAAAAGATAGTTATAGTCTGGATGATATCTTATCTACCCGTTTGGATCTGACAGGGGTGAGTGAGTGACGAAAGTTGAGGCTCAAAAATTGGCAATAAAAAGGATGAGCGGGAGCTCCCATTGGCTCGACTTATTTCCAAAAGTTATGACATGAGTTTTCTTTAATGAATTCAACTGCATTGTTATTACACTTTTTCATTCCAACTCCCATTACATTTTTCCTAATGGCTGTTGAAACCAAAAGTTCATGGTCGTGTTAATGATAATGACAATTTCGGATCATAAAATAGAATGAGATCGAATAATTGAAATAGCAATTTCCTTGTTAGTTTTATACCACTCCCAGATTCTTTTTCCAGTTTTAGATACGAACATCGATTTTTTGGTATTTTTGCTCGCAGTATTAATTCGCTTGTGGCATGTGGGAAAAATGGGATGTGGTGGAGCATACATTATCATTTCGGCGACAAATTTACATATTGGAAAAATTAATCCAGAAAGGAGATTATGATTATAGGGAGCCCGTAGCGGGTAGCCGTATTGGATATTTTATGTGCTGATTTAATGATTATGGCTATTATAGACGCCGGCGTCACATCACGCAATCTTCATAAAATCCATACACCGGAGGAGCGATGAATAAATTAACATCTGGAACACGATATGGTTATGTCTTTCGGCATAGCTATTAGCTTTTATTGACAGTGTCTATTAATTACTACATCAAAGTATAGAAACTGACAGCTTGACGAGAAGGGATCACCTTACCCAAACAATTTTTTTTCGATGCGTGTAGAACTATTCATATACAATTTAGTAGATGACACAAAACACTAGCCCCTGTCATTTACGACACAGTTGCGTTGTGTCCTTTTCCATTCCGTTTATTGCTATACATTTTACCATAAAAATGAACTACTTAAAGGAAAAAAAACCTCACAGCTCGGTTTACATTCTGAATCGCGGAAAACAACAGCGAATTAATTAAATAGCTACACTTGTTTGACTACAGACTACATAATAGAGGAAAGTGTAACGAAGGGGCAAATGATTATAAAATTTGCCTAAGTAGGGTGTGTACTTACAACAAGTACCGTAAAAAAACTGGGTATACCGTAAAAAACTATAAAAGTATGAGAAGGAAGTTGGCAAGTGACTCAGTGTAAACAATTAAAAATTGCAAGCGTTTTTGTGAAAAGTACGATTATACATCTAAAGTAATTATCTGTATACAATTTGGTATAATTTTTGTATTTTCGACCATGCTTATATAGTAGAAAAGGGTTTGAATTATTAATTTAAGCTAAATAGTTTGGTAACTACTTCGGCGTCTGTGGCTGCTTACTCTGTGCTTTCGTAAAGCCTAAAACCAAGCTCCTTCTGTAATTTGGGAAAATTTTTTGTTAACACCATCACTTTCTCCGGTGCAATTAGGGCGAGTGGATGAGTCGACTTTTCCAGGTAAATTGTTATTGTTTCCATCCTGCTCCATAGACTTCTCATTAGATGCCTCACAGCCCTCTGGGGAATTGCGTCCTTCTTCAATTACAGAGCTGACAGGAGAGCAGCTCTTCGCTGGGGAGCCAGCTTGGGATCCGGGAGGACTTTTGTGTAGCACAGAGATAATTCTAGGCGTTGTGTCAATTGGTTTAGAAGCAAAGGTCAGAAGTCCCCCTACTCCGCTAGCAAATATGGAGTCAAGGGCGCCAGAAATGGTTGAGCTCCGAGGGGCGTAAATATTTGATGATGATGTGGCAGAAGCCGACTTTAGAGGGATTTCCAAAGCTGGTCTGTAACTGTCGCGTCGAGCATAGCTGCAAAATACATTAGCGGAAGCGGTGCCGGTGGTAGACTCGTGACACTTACTCTCATCAGCCTCAGCCTCGTCCCTGTAATAATTGGAGGAACTGTACGAGTCGTAATTAGGGAAAGTTGCGCCGTCCCCACTAATCCCGACATAATCCTGAAAATCAAAAGTATGACGCCGGGACACAGGGATCCTCCTGCTTTTAATCGTTTTCGCTACAATTTTCCCTCCAAAGTAAGTGGTGGTAGTTCCCGCAGATCGGATTTTCTGTAGAACATCAGGATGGACATATTTACGGGTGCGGTAATCCTCGGTACTGGAAACATTACAGGAAAAGGATGGATCCTCTTCTGTTAAGGGCACTTGGCAGGAGGAGCGGAGCATACTAGGGACGTTGGAAGGACTGAGCCCAGTATTGATTTTCGGAGAAAACTTTGCAGGCTCAGAGATCTTCCTTTCAATTGGATCTTTATTCGTAGGACTGGTGCTATTACTCCTTTTATTCCTAGCACCACCAACCCCATCCACCACAGAAATCTCTCCTGCTCTACTACACCTGACTCTTCCACCGTCAGCACCACCTCTACCATCAGCGGACTCCGCAACTGATGATAAAGTCGGTGATGACGACGATGGAGCTGGAGCTTGTCCTCCCATCGCAGGAGAAGGGTAGCCAGGACTATGAACCGGGGAATTTTGCTCACTCATCAAAACAGGCTTTCCATACCTACGGCCCATTGACGGGAAATCATCTCGCATACTTTCCGACCGGTATATCTTACTGCTAGGATTTGACTTGATGTAGCTTAAAGACTTTTTCACAATGCTGAAAGATCCCGAAAAGGCACTGGGCGTTATGATGTTCGCGACGGTGTCGACGGAGCTTTCGGATCCATGATTATTCTTTCCCTTCATTTTTAACATATTCTCAAACACATTCCGCACGTTCTTCACAGTGTCCGGGGCTGGGAGCTCTTCCGCCAAAATGTTTGTCTTGGATGAGGACGGTTTTAGTATTCCACTTCCGTACGTTGATGGTGAGCCTAGTGATGAAATACCTGTGCCCATACTTTGCGAGCGGCGAAGTATGCCGTCGGATGGTGGTACCGCATTCCCCGGGCTCAAGTTCATTATAGTAACGGGTCTTCTATTAGTTATTGGCGGTGATGGTACAGAATCCCGATCAAAGTTTCCGTGCCTCCTGTGTAAAATAGAAGGAAAAATGTTAGTACATTACAAACCACGTCCTGTATAACAGAAAAACATTTCCAAGGAATGGGAAATGAATGCTGAGTTCGTGCACACTCTCCTATCGTTATTAATCCTTCCTATTAAAAATAAGTAATCTTTTGATGATGGGCCATTTATTTCTGTTTCAGGTAAGAAATTGGAACTCCCTTTCCAAACCCACACAAGCATCCATAAAAATGGAAGGATGTAGAGCGTCCTTTGAGCAAGTTTCGCCGAAAGTGAAAATAATTGAAAATACTCTTGGTTTGCTGCAAGCCATATCATATCACTACTTCTATCCCATATACATATCAAATGTGCTTTTTTTGTATGGGCTTCCCTTTGAAAATTATTAATCATTTTGGAACAACCCTATAGCACATTTTACAGCGTCGCCAATCTATCGAAGATGATAGAATTGTGCATCCACATTTCTAACAGAGATTAATGGCGCGAACTGACAGGCTCCTTGGAGGAAGTAGAGGAAACAAGGGAACAAATTGTACTCTCAAAGACAGGATTTTATGGCGTAAGAGAATCTGATAGGAAATAGAGCCTGGAAAATTCCTCTCTTGAAAAATCCATAATAAACTGCGCAATTCGGACAGCTATACATATATAAAATTCTGGCGACTCATTGTGAAACGTTTTAAATTCGATGTATGTTCAAACATATCGTAAATAGAATCTATAAGAAGCACACCAAAGGAAACTAAAAGAAAGCAGCGGCGGAAACACGTAGTTCTATAGTAAGAAAAGTAGATCTGGAGCCTGTTCTGTATTTCCCATCGGAAACTTTTTTCACTTTACAGTGCTTCCAGAGTTCATGAAATTGGAAATAGCACTCTCAATTTTATGCATTTAATTTTGTAAGTGCTGGATCGCAGGCTGATAGGTTACTTAAGGCGAAAGTCGCAGCACTCTCAGAAAATGTTAATGATTCCATTCCACAGTTCACTTAGGGTTGTGAAGGAATTTCGGAAATTCCTTTTTGAAATGAAATGAACGCATAATAAAAGGAAAAAGGGACGCATAGAGTCCACACACACGCATATTCTTTTTTCCATTAAATCACTCAATTTCTCATTTTGCTGGCACTAGACAGCCTGACGCCTACAGTGAGACATTATAATGGTAATTTAG
Organism: Acrocyrtus sp. NNG-2020; assembly: GCA_027744115.1. Lineage (NCBI taxonomy): Eukaryota > Metazoa > Arthropoda > Collembola > Entomobryomorpha > Entomobryidae > Acrocyrtus > Acrocyrtus sp. NNG-2020. The sequence goes on along the minus strand of JAHZND010001837.1, from coordinate 18,641 downwards.
TCTGAAAGTCGAAGCACTCTCAGAAAATGTTAATGATTCCATTCCACAGTTCACTTAGGGTTGTGAAGGAATTTCGGAAATTCCTTTTTGAAATGAAATGAAATGAACGCATAATAAAAGGGAAAAGGGACGCATAGAGTCCACGTCCACACACGCATACTCTTTTTTCCATTAAATCACTCAATTTCTCATTTTGCTGGCACTAGACAGCCTGACGCCTACATGTGAGACATTATAATGGTAATTTAGTCTTTCTCCTTAATTGCAATTTAAATCCTTTATAGTACCGAGTTATTCGTTACTCCGTTAGTATCACTCCCACTTACTCCCGGCATTGTATGGCTTAGGAAAAGACATTACATTTCCCCCAAAATTAAGCCAGATCATCGAATCAATACAGTCGGTTTTGAAAGCGCCCAGTCCATTCCCCTTTCTTCTCCGTGTTATACTTATCCCACAGAGAAAGTAGGGAACGCGAAGAGCAAAGCTAATACATAGCAATAAGGAAACTCGTTGAGAGTTTTATGAGTGGGCTGTTTCTGCTTTCTCCCTTCAATTTCCTTACCGCTGCTGGTTTATTCAAGTGAGCTAACTTGATTTCTGCTTATAAGCCGACTGACCAAAAACTTGCTAAATAATATCCATTTTCTTATTGTAGTAACCACTTCCTTTTCCTCAGCTTATTGAAGCAAATTGCACCAGCGTCGTAAATTACGTTGAAACATTTTCCTTGCTTTTTGCTTCCCTACTCCACAAACTTTTCTAGTCCTTATAAGATACCCAGACAGCATAAAATTGAGAGTGGTTGGAACTAAAATCAGTTGTGCGAGGCTCGAGGGATATATGCTCCAAAATAAAATTCGATTGCCCAGTTATCTATACCTATACAGCTTTCCAAGAGTTATAGGAAGCCCAGAATGTGTCTCCGACGGTAAAGGAGAAAGTTGGCAAAGTAATGATGATGGCATCATCGTTCTTTGAAAAGAACGGAGGAGTGGAAAATGGCAGTCATTTTATTTAATTCGTGACACACACAGAGAAGGAACTCATATAACGACTACTGAAAAGTTTAACTTTTTCTGATTGTGAAGTAAAAATCAATTTCAAAAATTTATTGGCAGAATAATTTCTTTATCAAAGGAACTAGTACAATGGCTTCAAAGACTGCAGTGGCAGTGCTTTATAAAAAAAGTTTCCTGATGAAAGAGCTCCTCGCACAAAAAAAGTCCCTACAACGTGAAATCTTCAATTATTAAATAATTCCAGACCATTCCTTCTCAATGAGAAAGCGAGACAAAGCAAATACCAAGAAAGGAAAGAATTTTGCGTACATTTTGCCATCCACTCCAATAATTAAAATCCTATATAGCTGGATCTCAGCTTACAAATTTTTTTCTGAGAAGGTTGGACTATTTCCCTACAAGAATTGGAATGGCGACTGCGAAAAGTATGTGCACAGAGGTAGAAGATGAAGTTAAGTATTCCTCTCTCAAAGTTGCGCATTTTTTGCTCGTGCTAAAAAGGCATAGCTGCAAGTGACGTCTTGACAGATAAATTATTCCTACTGGCTTTTTTATTCATTGCGGCATGCTCATGATGACTGTTACAAGCACACTGCAGCCCCATTACTTTTTCTCCTTGTTGTTGAAATTTCCACTGTCAACTTTGCAAACAATACTGGCCAATTTTTTACGACTTTTTTGTATGCCTACTAAAAGGCGCTCCAAAGCATTGGGTTGGCTACTATCTGAAAAATATTAGTCCCGATTTTCCTATGAAATCATCGCAGTACATTTTTTGCCAGGGATGTTTTCCCAGACACTGCAGTAACGGCACCACTGCTAGAGTGTATATATCATCTATTAAAATTCATCGCATCATTCTGCTCCCACTACGTTCCACATTTTATGGCTCTTTTAAACCAATCGATCCGATAACTTTTTCCATCATCTGGAAAAAGGGAGGAAGTGGGACTAGAATGGAACTTTTTGCACTAACTCTGTCCACTTGAAACGAGACACTGACTCAATTGTATAAATGAATAGTTTATATCATATTTTTTCATATTATCATTACTACCCCATTCTCGCTCCGATAGTTTACTTACTCCCAGCAGACGAAAATGTAATATTTGAATATTTTCACCTCTCGTTCTGAAACTTATATCGTAGTGAAGGTGTCCTGTGTCGAGTCTCGTTTAAAAAATATGCCATTATAACCACTACGACATATGAGAAGATGTCGCATTCGCAGTAAAAAGTGGTAGAAATACGAAGACGTGCTTGGATCTTTAATATTCATATTTCTCGCTCGCATGAAATTATAATGCGGCCATGCTCAATTAGCCCATAAATGAGTATTAAACACCAAACACAGGCTGCATAAAAAGGGCGGCAAGCGCCAAGAGCAGGAGATAAAAATGACTTAGTGAGTTTACACTCTCAAGATTTATCTTTATGAAAGGAGCCTGTCCCGACCCTTTAGAATCTTATGAAAGCTGATTTATATTGACTTTTCATATTTCGCTAAAGGGAGTGGGAAGGACTTGGAGTTGTTTTACTACCCTGTTTGACTCTATTCTTATCATTCTAGGGAGGTGATAAGACCCACCCAACTGATGGAAAGCGGGAATATTGAAAACCCAAGTTTGGAAGAAAAAGGCTTAACTGCAAGTCGCAGTCAGTAGTAATCACTACTATTGCTAATAGAAGCAGTAAATAAGTCTGGGCTGATAAGAGTAATAGGGCTGTTATATTATGTGGCAGTGTCGGGTCATATATGAGTTACGGTTTGTTTCTGGATGTGAAATCACTCTGGGCTGGAGGAGAGAGCTGTAGTAGTCCACATGTCCTCAGTAATCCTAACTTTTCACCAAAAGTTTCCCATTATAAATCACACATCCCATGGATCGGAGTAAAATCAAATTTATGAGGGCGAAGTTTTTTGCTCCTTCGCTCTACTTGCCTTTCTCTCTCAATGTTCTGCAAAGTCAGCATCACTTTTGCTCTTTGTAGTGACACGGCTCCTAGCAGTATATGAAATTCAACTGTTGACAAAAACCTGAACGAGTGGCGGTAATAATGGCTTTGGTTTTTTGGTGTCTTCAAAATTTTACAACAGTGATATTCCCAGAAATATTCATTGACAAGCTGACAACTCTGCTCAACTTCAACCGCGAGAGATTAAGCACTGACGCTCCTGTAGCTGCTTCTTATACATTTCTAAGCCCAGAACTGTGAAGTTATTGACTCGTATAATGGTAACAAAATAAGGTACGCATAAGAACAACTTTTTGTGCTGTTTCAGCAAAAAATTGTGTTTAATCGTTGGTAGCAGGCTGCCAATTACCATTTTGGGTTTATGGTGTCTATAAGTTTTTTTTTGGCTTTTACTCTTCACTGTCTTTCCGGTTTTCGAGAAGTTCTCTCATTACAAGTGCGGTAAGTAAGCCAAATTCTATTTTCATTTCATAGCAAACTATGACACTATGACAGACTGTCACTCGATCTGTTACGCTAGCAGCTCTCACAAACCAAAACTCGAATACGTGCATGACGCAGCTCTAGTTAATTATTAGATGAGCTTTTTGGCCCGTGGGATAAAAAGACCTTTCGGTTTCCTCAAACTGCTTTTGGTGAAAGCTATACCTATTGGCCAATCTAGTGGAGATAGTCTCCACGTAGGCTGTGACGTAAGTAGGGCTGGGAAATGTTTCTAAAAATATATCACTTTCATTAAGTATTCTATCATTATAAATATTACATCGGTGGAGTAGACGAATGGGAAGAGCAGGTCGCTTTAAATTCAACATGTAAGAAGAGAAACTACTTTGTTATGCATTAAGTCTAACGAAATATAAGCCGCTTTCACCAGATCATCTTCGTGAAAAGTTGCATCTGGCGTACACGTGGAAAACTTGTTGGGACAAATGTGGTGAAAGGGAGTGAAGCCCGTTCATCCGTGTGTAAGGACTAAAGTGGAGAGGAGTTCAAATTGAAAACTTGTAATCACTCCTGCCAGCATTTCCCGACCGAACGAAAGTGTATTTGAAAACTCGTAAGAAAATCATTCACCCTTACACAGCTTGGCAATAAAAAGGCTTGGTGTGTGTGTACATTGCCACCACCACTTTCTAAGCCAGCTCAGAGATTACATTCGGTTTTTTTTCGTCAGCACAGCAATTAAATGGGAAAGGGACGTATATAGGAATGGATATGAGACAGCTCAGCATGATTACTACTTTTACCCCGGCCTGGATGTAATTTCCAGATGGTTACCCCGAATCATCATCATTCCCATCCCATGATCACCATTTTACATGCCATCAAATCTACTGAATAAATTCTTTCCCAGATTTGACCTGCAAATGTTGATAAATTACAGTCATCCACATCATCATTCCCCTAATCCCACTCATCATCTTTACACACGAACACAACCAAGTGCAAACATGGAATGTGTTCCTCCCCTTGTTATCCTTTCCCCACACGTCATCTCTCCCTTTTTCCAATCCCATTTATCCGTTTGTAAACAATGCACACTATCAAAGTTATTGACAAGCTTTAGTGAAAAGCGACGGGCTACGAGGAACATCCATAATATTCTGAAATACCAAATTAATCATTCATCTGTCCATTGCATGACATGAGATTTTTATGAGCCTCGGATATTTCACTACTCTCGGCCATCTCACGTTCCTCGGAAAAAAAGGGTCAGTAACCACAACAGCAAAAGGGAGCCGCATTCCACAAAGAGCAGCATCGACGTCCACACACACACACTACACCCATTATTATTCTAGCAAGTCATACGGGGACATGCAAGTGAATAAAAGCTTCAGATTGCAAAAAAGAGAAAACCAAGTCGGAGTGGTAGGAATATAGTAGTAGAAAATAGACACGTTCTTTTTTTTCAAGATAACCGTATAAAAACAGAGCTGAAAGGAGATGCGTGCCGCGCCTTCTTCCAAATGTGCCCACCAAGAAGGGCTTATACATATGTATCAGAAGAGAGGAAAGCGTACACTGAAACTTTTTTTTTGGTTGGTAGTCGCAGTCGCTTTCAAGCGAAAATGGAATGGAGTAATAGTAACCACTAGAGGATTCGATAGACCAGGAAAGAGATAAAAGAGTAGAGGCAGACGGGTGTAACACTTAGCATTAGCTAAAAGGAACCAAGAGCGAAAATTCTGTAACTTGTTTCAATTCGCCATTCACAATCATCGTATCATGGCTACACACCGCGATCTATTTGAAAACTGGTGTGTACCGAGCACCGAGAGAGGAGAGAACAGAGGGCATAATGAATATCAGCAAGAGTACAATATGCACTTTTATCTGATTGTACTGGCGAGAGTGGGTGAGTAGTGTAAAACGAACTGAGAACAACAGAATAATAATATTTTACGAGAGTTTTATAGCTGTCCGAGTTTTTTTTCCCGCTTTTCATACTATAACCCCTTTTCGCTAGCAAAGTCCCATATCATCTTCCAGTTCCGTATATTTTTTTATTCTTCTTTCTCTTAACAAGGCTGTTTAGTGAACCCAGCCCTTATGCAGTGGCGCGCTATCACTGTATAGCGCCCTAGTACCAGTATGGACGGTGCGATATGATAAGGATATAAAAATATATATTGTGACTTGGATATTTGGGCGAGGAAAAACGTTTCTTCTTTTTTTCCCCTTTACATTATTCTATAAGTAAAGGGGAAATGATTCTGGAAATAGTACAACTGTAGTGTAACTGACTGGCCCTATTACTGTTACTGCTTCTGGTTTTACTGCCCCTTCGGCCTTCAGCTAACCAAATTTTCGGTCGTTTTCCTTTGTGCTGTGTGTGTATGCGGATGTCTGTCTTTTCCTTGTTTCATGGAGCCAGTTACTTATCCCTTTGTACCTTATTTTCTCTTTCATGTCCTACTGGCGCTTTCTATTTTTTTCAACGTCCGCGTATGGGGGTCATCATTAAGAAGATTATTAGCGTTTTCATGGAATGGAAAAGACTTCATTATTTGAATTTTATCAGAAATAGATGGAGAAACGGCGGCTTGCGTTTGCCCTTGTTTAAGTGTAAGGACACGAACATGAGCGGCAAGAAGGAAATAAAAATGTTGAGTAGAGGGTATAATGCATGTACTCGAGTTGCACGGTAGCGGCAAGTATAAAAAAAGATGAAAGAACATTTAAAATGGAATCGATATAGGGACGGTAAAACGAGTAGTAGTGGAGTAGGGGGAGTGGTGGTGGATGGAGTACGAATGATTGCACGGTGAAAGTACGTACGTGATGTGGTGAGTTTCAAGCCATATTGCTGTAATGTGAGCTTTCTACCGCTAGACACTTCTACTCTGGTTTTCCATTAAAGTTAATTATTTTTTGGTCGCATCCAATTTTTTTATCTGGATGTAGGCATGATTGGATAGCGGCTGGTCGGGAAATGTTCTTCTAGCCGAAAATCTTATAGAAAGAAGAAATTTGAAAATGATAGGATTACCTGCTACGACTCGTTTGGAAAATGTCCGGTGAGTCTTCAATCACGACATTCTCATTGACTAGTATATCAACATAGTCATAGGATTGATTATTTCCGGGTCCGGGGCTATTTCTGTTAGTGTGATTAGGGCTGGTGTTAGCACTGTTGGTGGTTTTCAAAACTTTGCTTGGGGAGACCGGGGAGCGTTGGTGATTTTGCGGTGATCCTCTAGACCGTCTTCCGTTTTTGGAGTAGATACCAACACGTCCAGAGGCGCTTCCGCAGGGTGAAGTATCGCCTCCAGCAGTTGCAGTGTTGGGGTTTCCACCGCTACCACCTTTTCTGGAGGAGCTCAACCTACTCGTTGATTCTGGAGACGAAGGGCACGTACTTCCATTGCTGCTAGTTCCACTTCCATTCAGACTGGAGCGGGAATGGTTGCGAAGCTCGAAAAGTGCCCGAACTCTTTTCACTTCTCCGCTAAAAGCTTGCCGTTCATGGTCAGTGGAAGAAGATAAAGGCTGGTGATGATTCACCATTGCTGCCTGCGTTCGATGTAAAGGCTGATGACGCGCTGGCTGCTTCACGGCAGGAGGAGAGCCGGATCCTTGGTTCAGATGTGAATTCGCTGAATATAAATGGGACGACGAGTTCACAGTGACAGGGTTGGAGGCAGTTAGACCAAGCTGCGGTAGAGATGCTACTCTTGTTCCAGACATTGGATGCAAACTTCCTTCTTGTGACTTCTTCAGTTGAGACACAAGCTCAACTTTAAGATTAGTTTTGTATTTGCTTCCACTGCCAGTGCTGCTGTTAATACTAGAAAATCCAGCGGAATTCCCGGGGCTGGTGTTGCCAGTTTTTCCTTCACTCCCATTTGACTTACTTCTGCCATTCTGCATTGAGAATGAGTTCACCGTGCACACACTCCCATTGCTCTCCGTGCTCGACGTGCTTCCACTGTGGAATGGAGAAAGTTGAAGAGAAAAAAAGAAGAAACACGTTAAATGAAAATGTCGAGAAAATGAGCTTGGTGCAGGATAGGCTTGCTTTTGGTGTATGTACTGAAAAAAAGATAAACTTTTCTACGTGTACTTGTGCATGCCTCAACGAACATGAAAAATGGCCAATTAGACTTTTTGTTTGCTTCCAGAACAAGCGAGAAATATTCCAAACAAATTTGCATGAAAATTTAAAAACTTTGCGTGAAAAGACATAAAATGGAGCCCGGGAAAAGCATCTCAACAATTTATGATGTATTGATATACAAGTTGTAGGTGCAGCAGCCCATTGCCGCTAATATACGATATAAAATGGGCCAAGCGAAGCGCTAGTACTCTAAAAGAAACTCGTGCTTTTTAGGTGATTCGTTATTTATTAAGAAAGAGGAAACATCCTGATTGTGGCCTTTTTTGGAAACCGTTGGCAGTTTTCTTTTAGAAAATGGGGCTTTTACGGACAGTGCAGGAATGCGAGGGGGTAGTAGCTTGAAAAAAAGCTCTTGAAATTCTTTTTATACAAAAAGTGAGCATTTTTGTGTGAAGCAGACGTCTAGAAAATGAGATAAAGCTTTTTATTAAATGAAAAGACGACAAGACATTTCACTCAAATGTGAAATAATCTTGAGGCAAAAGGGAAAAAATGCATAAACATTCCCCCAAAGGCTGAAAATTAGGAGCGGGTAGAGAGGAAAAAAGAGGCCCTGAGAGCAGAGTTAAAGCATCCCAAATAATCCGTAATAAAATTGCTCGGTAATTCAGTCAGTCCCAGGCTCTATCGTGCATGATTGATGAAGATGAATTGACAAGGATCTTTTTTTGTGTGCACAATAGGCTCTTATTTCCTTTCTTTCGTTAAATCACCAACCTCGACTCATAGTTCGTAGAAGCTACGGAATGTGTGTCATCAAAGGGGTCGGCGAACGTGTATGCGTTAGCATCCGTCTCATCAGTCATTGTTGAAATGTACGAGTCCAGTGTGTCTTTCTCCATAATGTCGATAGTGTCAGAGGGCCTCCCGAAAATGGCGTGAGGAGGGGCATTGTTGCTGGGCGAAGCCCGTAAATGCAGCTGAATTGGAGTTTTCAGTCCAATTTCTTCGTCCTTCCCATCATTTCCGTGAAAATCTTCCACAGAGGTAACTAAATTAGGAGTGCCGCTCCCGGTTACAGTCACTTCGCTGTCTTCAGTATTGCTTCCTTCAGCAGATATACACTTTGTCGTGGATGAGGATGTGGTGCTAGCAAGGCTGACTTGCTCAGCGGATCCATCATTATCATCACTCTTCCGTTCGGTTTCCTTACTCTGCTGCTTACTCTTATAATGACGGCTTGCCGGGCTGCGCTTTCTTTGGGGTCTGCTACCAGCACTGTTGCCAGCACCACTATTGTTATTACTGTCAATGTCATCCGGGTCGTTATTCGTAGTACTCTCGTCACTACTGCTACTATAGCCTAGCCAAGTTGCCTCTAAGATTTGGCGACGACTTACGCGGCTCCTTCTTCCACTAGGAGCTCTAATTGATTGTTAAGAAAAGCAGACAGCACAAAAAATATATAATGAAGCATGATAGCTCTATTGTTAGTACATGATTACTGCGGGATTATAGAAGAGCGCCAACATTACGGAAAAGGAAAAGATATCACTACGCTACATTTTCCGCCATTTCTCAAGTTAAAAAAATGAGTCACGGAAGGATTTGGCCAGAAAAATAAAACTTACTTCTCAATCTCAGAGCTACTCGCCGCAACCGATAGCACGGTAGCATCCAAGAGGGAATCCTTCTCTGTCGTCGTATTTCCTGTGTCGTCTTCTCCAATCCTACTGGAATTGGAGTCCATGGAAAACTCATCCCACTCCACCATACAGCTATCCATATTCCTGGAAAAAAAGGAAAGAGAGCGAGCGACTCAAAAAAAACTCTGTATGCCTGTCTCCTCTGCATGTTGACACGAATGAGTGAGTGGCTTAACTGATTTATAATGTAATTCAAGAAGATAATTTGGAGTGTGTATATACGGGAAAATGGAGCAGCTTGTTACTCACCTTACGTCAATAAAACCGTCAAAGCTTCTAAACACTTGTTCTGCGTCTGCTGGGTCCTCAAACCGAACCTGGTACTCTTCAACTTCCAGAAGACTGTCCAAGCTGATTGTCTCGTCTGGCTCCTTGATGCCAAACCTTATCGCTACTCCACCATCTAATGAATCCTTCAAATAAAGGAAGGAAAAGACATGAGGTCAAGTAGCGGAATATTTATGGGAGGAATGTGCCCGGATATGACTGCTCACATGCCACTCTAATAATATATATCACTGCCTTTACCTAGAACTCGGAATATGAAACTGAACTTCTTTTCAAACACTAATTGCCAGTCAGCTAGAGAGCTTGGTTTCGCACTTTCCTGATAACGTGACTGCGTCACTTTTCGTAAATACGTGTAGTGAGTGGAAGGTGACAAACACTGACAACCAAAAACTAAGGCAATATACATACCTTCTAGTACATTATACATTAGATGCTTCGCTGCTCTCCAGTCTAATTTCCTTTGCACGCAACTACTCATTACTACTTGTGAATGATGAGGCGCGTGTTCGATAAACTATCATTTCCAATTACTGTAGAACAGAAAAGGGCTGTGCTTACAAGAGGTTAGGTATGTTTACAAACTTTGTCTTGGGTATGCATGCAAGCCCAAAACTATGAGACTCCTGTAATAATTAATGCTGGTCTAAAAGTGAGTTTCACGCTCAGTAGTACGTGTGCAAATTTAAATGAAGCTTGCACGTAGGGATGGGATGACTTTCTCAGAAGTGAACTGGAGAGAAAAGCACCATCAAATTATCTCGGTCTGCTCTCGCCAGAACCTCTTCACCTGCTCTTTTCCCGCTTGGTTTATCAAAATGGGAAGAAATGACAAGTGATTGCAGCTATGTACTATAAGAACTGAAAGCATTGCGAAGGTGAAAAACTTTGCGCTCAACTGAATAAAACTTATTTTTTGGGATGACTAGTGACTTGGATAGAAATTTTGAGGAGAGCACATTACTTATCCTTCGATAACTTTTTTTTGAAAAGAAAAAATTTTCAACTTCCTGGAAATTCAGATTGGTGTGGCGTTTTCTTTTAGTGTGTGGAAAATAAAAGGGTGAATTTGCTGGTCTATTAATAATGAAAAGTAAACAATTCTGGAGTGTTGATTTGCCATACCTACTTCTTCAATAGTAGAGTGTTGATTTTCCCTGTTCACTCCCTGCCAATACTATGCATTAGTGTGTGTGCATTAGTATCATGTGCGAGTGAGCCGACAATTACGGATAAGATTGTTATATGTCGAGGAAAATGCATGCTTTTACATAATATAGAGTTGGTATCGCGTACATTTCTACTTTCTCATGCTCTCACATATTCGCTTATAGACATACCAGAGTGGAATATTAATAGCAAAAGTGCAAACGTCGATCCCAGAATGGAATACTAAATGAAGCGATGTCTCCAGAGAGGAAGAATGCAATTAAGTTTAGTACTTCACCAGCACAGCTATCTCAAATGACACTCTTTGGCATAATGACTTATACAAGATTTGTGGAATATAAAATTAAGCAGCTATCGCATATCGTTACTCTTCTCGCGAGGCGATAATCATCGACTTGAACTAGACAGTCAACACTCGCTTGGGACAACACAGGGAGGAAATTGGCAGTAATGGCAGTGTATATGTGCGGGGAGAGATAAGGAGCAAGACAAATTATCTGTATTTCCAAAATTCCAAGGGATACTCGTCACTCACTATATATATCCTATTAGCCAAATATTTTCTCCCTGGTGAGCAAAAATCAGCATAACTATTTCTTCAACGATGCTGCGTGCCTTGTTTAATTTTAGTATTCTGTTCTCGCAACACAGGTCAAAATGGTAATCGCTTCTGGCACAATTCTCCATATTGAAAGGGATAAATGCTAAAGAAGTAGCTAACATGCTGAAGTATGCCTCCTCTCTGTTGCTATTAGTGGGCATTACGTCAATAAATAAACGCAAAGTCAAGCGTTTTCACAGGAGACAGGAGAATTCAACGCGATTTGCATGTTATTTATTGCCATTACTTGAAAATATTAGTGGCACATTTATCAGGTGTCTTTCAACTGCAAACTTACCAAGTGCGAGCAGAAGTCAGGATCCTCTTCGAATATCACTTCGAGTGAGCATCCACGACGAAGACGACCTCGACCCATCCCATGCCTCTCCCCTAAGTCAAGCCTTTGTAGATTTGTTGATTATTCCACGCCCCGTATACAACCTTTTTTTTTATAAGGGATCCGATGCGATGGCTCAACTGCCTTCTTTTGTCCGGGAGTTTCAGAAGTCGGAGCGGGCAAATAAATAGCAGTTAATGACAATGCACAGAGGCTACTTGAGAAAGAAGACGGCAGCAACAAGGGTCATAAAAATTCATTAGGTAGTAGCACTAGTGCTGGGACCCGACGGAACCACTCGAATCTTTTCCATTTAGACACGTAGATACTGTTGATGCAGCTGCGAGTTCTCCAAGCTAGAAAAAAAATACATGATTTATTTATTGCAATTGTCAATATTTCATTTTTCATTTCGAATAAAATATCGACTTATATCTAACAAGGTACTTTTTCTCCTTTAAGATGTATAATCAAGTTTGGCTGATGTCGTTTCTGATAGGCTTGATATTTATTTACAAAATACATGTGTGGCAATGGCAGCCACAGCCATACTGCTGAGATATGGCATAATACGCTAGATTTACGCTTCGTGTCAAGCTTTGATAATATTTTGGAAGGCAGAAGAAGTGTTTAATATTCAAGGAATATCTTTTCTCAAGGACAGTCATCAAGCGAGGAGCGATGTTTGGAATGAGGGAATGTCATATCTTTAGAATCGATTTGGTGATGATGTGTAATGTAGAAATTAATGAGTTTTTGAACATGCACTGAATTCAATAACGAGCCATCACCAAAACTCATGTGTATAGTTTGAAGTATGTATCAAGTATTTGTAAGGTGAAACTTAGATTTTTTAATCGTTTGAAAGCATTCCCATTTAAATTTTTTGCACAAACAGTAATACAACACGTGGCATTTGATTTTTCGAACTCGTTAGCTCTAATTCTAATCATCGAACTATGACTCGCCATCACCATTACTATTCACAGTTTACATTACACGTTGACCTACTATTGACTAGGATGTAACTGTCAAAACTGCATAGTAGCAAAGGAGGGGAGCAGGTGCAGCCCGTTCTTAATTTAGCTGATTCATTATCGATTGACAACATTCCTTGAGTTTCGGAATGTGTCGCAGAGTGGATATCGGAACTCCACAGAATTTTAATCAAGGCAAGCAAGGCTCACTTTATGCAACCTCTAATCACCTCGCTAAACCTAAACTTTCGATGGTAGCATTATTGTTGTGGGGTTAGCATGTATACAGCATACAGCATAATAGTAGCTAGTAGGCACCAACTTTGCACTTCTTTTTACTATGTCCGTAGGCAATTTCAAGATTTAATTAATTTTCTTTATCCCTTCTCGCATCGCTTCAGGAATGTAATATTGACATATACTACTACTAGACAATACCGTATTTACTATGATTCTTCATAATCGTAAAACGATACCAGCTCCATCGACGTATTATATAGAGGCCACAGAAATGCGTAGTTATTATATCTGCTTGTTTTGGCAATAGTACATGGGCTCCCTTTTCATTTTTTTGTTGTAAGAAATGCTTACAAGCCAGGGGATATTAATACTTTAAAAGTGAGTTACGTGATCCCTTCGCTTTCATACATTAATACCGGATACAAGATACAACTTTTTTTTATTTCGGCCGTAGGAATTAGGAATGCCAGTGTGCTAATAGGAAATTAAATAATCAACTTACTAATCATATACATTATATAGGGACAACAATAGCATAAAAAAATGTTCGACATTCTCTCTCTCTCTCTCTCATATGCAAGCAGAGTGGATATACCTATGCAAAGTATATAAATAGAACGGCTACTTTCGCTACGACTGAAAAGTTTATCTGTGGGGCTTTCATACTTTCATCTTAAAATTGCAAAATCTTTATTCGAGAACAAAAAACAAACGGTAGCTTACAAACGAAAATAAACCAAACATAATATGCAACTTTGTAGATGTGAAATGATTACTCGCTGATTTCATTGATGTGCTACACGACAGTGATGTTTACTGCTGTAGCTGTATAGGTATTATGAATGTAGCTCTTGTGAGCATAATAATCATCAACATAGCATCGCTGCTAGTGCAGTGACATGCGAGGAGACGCGCACACGGACACGAAGACACGTTTCATGACTTGCGACGAGATGTTCCTAGGAACAATGTCGTGCTGCTATCTTGAATTTGTAATTTAAAAATGTATTTCCCCGTCTTTCCTTTGTCATTGTATCGGATGGGTGGCTTGACAAAAATTTATAATTATAGTGACAGTAATACTAGCGATGACAATTACGGCGTGTTGTTTGAAAACTTTGGTAATGAATCAGACAATAGACCATTGTAAGTCATTAATTTTACTTTTCGTTGGGATGGGAAGAGATGGGACAGTATGTCTTCCTCAATTAAGATTTTAAACTTTCGTTTTCGCCTTACTGACTTTTATTACTTGTACTGTGCTGCCTACCTTTACGCAGAGAAACGGTAGTGGTGCTGTTGCGTATCAAAACAATAAAGTTTCCTTGTAAAAATACAAAAAGAAACCGAGAAAAAATATTAAAAATTATATTTTTAATGTATAGATTCGGATCAGCTAGGAAAAAATGTGTATGAATTAGCTTATGCATGAAATTAATGCAGGGAGCACTCGTAAAGTTGGGTTTTCACAGATTTATGATTGCATTATTTGCACAAAATGATACACATATTTTTTNTGCATTATTTGCACAAAATGATACACATATTTTTTGGTACTGCATTAAAGTGCAATTCGTACACAAGCACGATTCTGAAAATTAGCTTGGCATTTTTCTAGCTGAGCTGAGCATGCACACACTTTTTAGGTAATACAGATCTACAGGATAGCCGAACTGAATTAAGTGCTTGATGAGCTAAAAAATCCTATTCAATTTACAGCTTGCAAAGTGAAATGCAGCTATATAGCTCAACTGCAGTTCATGATGTAACTTACAACTTGCCAATAATTATTGTGAAGCACGCATTTCATGAACTATTATTAGTTATTAATTTCATGTGTTCACTACGTCACTGTGCAAGACTTGATTTAATAATTGCAGCATACGCCATGCTGTCTGATTGCGTGAAACAAGCCGTTGCAGCGTAATTAATTAGAATTTTAATAATTAGTGTGTGACCACCTACACAAGTAATATCACTGTTAAAATTTTTATATCGTACTTACGATTTCATAGCTTGCCTACTTAAAACTGCATCGAAAAAAAGAGTTCATGCGCGGCACTTTCACCCAGTCATCATCACGGTAGAAGAGCTCCACCGTAATAAAATATGGAGCGTTTCTGTACCTCAAAAGTTCTGTATGAGTGACGAGATGACAAGTGCAAAGGAGGTAAATTAGCCAAGAAAAGTTTTATTTCTTTGTGCTTTGGCCCACTGAGAGTCTTTCTGTCAGACTGCCGTCAAAAAAGGGTTTTATAACCAGCTATAAACAAAGTGCTTACCTATGTGGATACGTATTTAGCGATTAAAGGTTAAACACAAATATTTCGCGTAGAGAACAGTGATAATGGTAGAAAAGATTAATGAGTAGAAAATTAAGACAGAACGTATTCAGTATTTTCAGTATTCACGGCGTGGCTTTCACTTCTTGACTTTGGATGGCACCCATGTCCGCCGAAGTATGTTATAAAAAGCGTCAGGCGAAAAGTTTAGTTATTACTTCATAAATGTGATCTTGCAGTCCGTAGAACGGCTTAATAGTTTCCGCTACAAAATTTAAAGAAAAAATTTCAAGTTGGTGGCGCGTAGCGAATTGTTAGCTATTTGGGACAGCTGGCATCGAAAAGAATAGGAAAGCATAATCCAGCTGCGAGAGAACCCCGAAATAGTTATTCTGGCCGTTTTATGAACACAGTACACAACTTTATGGCCAAAATTGACTTTTAATTGAAGTTGGACAAGTATCCATTCCGCTGCTACTTTCTCTGGCCAAGCTTGTTAATTTTGCAGTAAGTGCACATTTTCCGAACCACATGAAAAAAAGGCTCCTATATTCCGCGCTAAAAGGCTCGTAAAGATAGAGACAGATCCACTTTGACCACTCACAATTTACAGCTGCAAGCGAGCCACGCAATTCTCAGCTGAAGAGAAAGCCCACAGTAATAAATGATGATACCTTTCCATCCCTTAAAAAGATGATTAGTATTAAAGTTAATGGGCAAATGCGTAAAAATAGGAGCGTAGCTTTACAGTGCATATCAGAAGGGAGCCATTTTCTTTTATAGAATCAACAAATGAAATTGAACAAGAGTAAATTGCATTCTTATTATTGTATGGTTCGGCAGTTTGTTTATTTTAGTGGGCAAAAAAACTCTCATGTAAATAACAATAACGGAGGAACAGAAACTGCGATGGCTCTAACATTTCTGCCGACCAAAGCATTATTCTCGTTTAATTGCACTTTTATAGTGGCAATAATGAAAAAAACTTGCTTTCTTTTCCTCTCGTTCGCTTTACCCCATCTGTGTCTGTACAGTAGTGAGCGACATTAGTGGCATGAATTTATCCGCCTTATGTTTGAGCTCTTTTTTACTCATACGCTCTCACTAAAATGTTCTGAAAAGTCTATTTTTTGCACCGTGCTTCACTTGTTTAGCCCACTCAAGCTTATTGCCAATTCTTGTGTGGATAATTTTATGAATTTTTGAGCACACGTGTCCCACTACTGCTACTAGTGCACTTTTGCATTTTGCAACATTTGTACTACTTGGATATTCTGATGGGCTCATGTCACTTGAAATTGAATTTTCGTTTTCACCAAACGCAAAAAAATCGCTTATTTGTGTTTGCATACCCTAATAATATATAATGACAACTTAAGTGGTTGGTTTATTCGTGACTGCTGCAGAAATTTCTTTATCACACACGCTAACCGCACAATTGCCAGTCCCATTAGAGTGCATAAGTATTTAAAAAATTAGATTTTGGTGTAAGGTGCAGAGCGCACTGATGCTTCGCTGCTGTCATTTTTGATTTTCGTCAAGAGTTTATTTTTGTTTACTGCACACAGATATGTCGAAATTAGAGTTTTTTTGCTAGCACAACAGCAACAGCAGAATGCGTGATGATAAACGCTACCTATGCGAAAACGAAAATGCTGAGCATTTCAAAAAAAGAACACTGCAAATATCTTTTATTGTGTGTTTTGAAACTTTTGTTATTAATCTGTGTCCATCTTATCTTAGCTTTACGCATGTGGGTTTCTTCTTCTATTTAATAAGAAAGCATCCAGACCGTGACAGAAACGATGCACAAAAAAAGTCTCGAAAAAATTTTATTTTGAAAGATTTTTCCTCCACCACCAAAAGGGGTGTAATAGGTAAGACGTTGTACTACTGTAATAGGCGTTACATGCGGTTTAGTACTGGTAATGACGACTACTGAGGGTATAATAATAATGCAGTAATGTGCAGTATAATAATAGCTTTAATGGTTACGTATACTACACGAGATTTATTACAAATTACTCTTACAATATTCCTCTGCATTGAAAAAAGAATTTTTTTGAGAATTGAAAATGAAACGTGAATTTTTAATCGTAAAAAATCTTAATCAAATGAAATGACCGATTAATTGGATTCTTTATAAAAATGCAGTTTGATTTATAAAGTTTACTACTCCATTTACTAAAAATACGCTCATCCTTCTTTCAGCTAGTCATAAAAAACGATTTTTACAGCTTTTTAAACTAGTACTATCTGAAGGGATATTACTCGCTTTCTGAATACTTTTTGTTTCGACTGATCAGCCAATTCTTGTACTGATGGTACTTTACTTCTTTAAATATAGAACTTGCCTCTCTGACGCTATAAGCTCTCGTTCCGATCTACTAATGTACTTAAGTTGTGAAATCTAAGCCGGTGGAATTTTCGCCTCGTGATGAATCGATGGAGCCAGGGTACTTTGCCTGTGAGAAATAGCTTTTTTTTGCTTTTTGAGTACCGCTAAACAGTCATTATACTGTCGTTTGATATAGAGTCGGATTAATCTTCTCTACTTGTGATAGGATGATGGCAACGATAATTTTCTGACGCTATAAGCTCTCGTTCCGATCTACTAATGTACTTAAGTTGTGAAATCTAAGCCGTTGGAATTTTCGCCTCGTGATGAATCGACGGAGCCAGGGTACTTTTGCCTGTGAGAAATGACCTTTTTTGCTTTTTGAGTACCGCTAAACAGTCATTATACTGTCGTTTGATATAGAGTCGGATTAATCTTCTCTACTTGTGATAGGATGATGGCAACGATATAACGATATGAGAAAAAGGATAGAGATCAGGAGTTAAAAATGTAAGCAGCTTTTGCCGAGATCGTCGTCACTTTTACCCATTGCATTGCCAAAAGTTTTGTTTTTCAGACCACATTCCAATTTGATTAATGATGATGAATGAAATTCACCAACCATCGTCGTCATCATATGGTTTCATTTCACTATTTTCGCTCACTTGATCCCCACAGCAGTGGCACTTCACAAACCTAGAAACACGCCGGAGTGGAGCGCAAAATGAAATATAATGAAATGCTCTTTATCGAAACGCAAAATCAACAGATCTTTTTTAGCAATAAATTTTAAAGGCTTCCATGTGCATTCAGCCATTAAAATACTACACTTAACCGCATCAGACCAGAGAGTTGGATTTATACATTCTCACAACTTAATTTCCCTTTTTCAAGTAGTCTTGCCACATTCCATAAAAAGCCCATTATTAGATTTAGTCGAGAGGGAGAGAGAGAGGCTGCTTGCTGGCTAGCTAAAAGTCAAAACTTGAAACTGGAATTGTAGGACAAGTGATGCCAAAAAAATTACAGAGGATTGATCCTCCTAAATGAAGAAAGTGAAAAGGCTCTGAGATGAGTTGAAAATAGAAATATTCATAGTTCACAAAAAAATTATAACATTCATAATTGGTATAATTGTAGCG
>JAHZND010001836.1:0-12414 GCA_027744115.1 Acrocyrtus sp. NNG-2020 | reverse complement strand
GATAATGCAAAATTCTTTTGTCTTTTATCCAGGCTAAAAAACTGCATAAAAATAATGCCTCTCGTAGCAAATCTTTTCTCATTGGCATCCGGAGCTTTATTTGTTGACCTTGCTGGTACACTTTATGATTTCATATCTTTGGAGGTGAGTCAAAACAATTTAGTAGATGCATGCAGTCTGCTATATTATTATGTATTTAAATATTTTAAGAGGTCAAATTAAAGCAATTGCTGCGCAAGTCAGAGCCAGAATGATCTCTGAGATTTGATACGAAGTTGCATGACATATTTGGATTAGACTTACAGAATATGCTGAAGCAAATACAGTTGCTTGAATTGTCCATCACCATTGTAGAACTCTAGTATAATAGGAGGAAAAGCCCTTCCTTGCAGTTGCAGATAATTCATTTTCAGGGCTTGTCATTATCACATATCCATATCGGTATAGTTGAAAACAGAGACACTAAAATTTTTTCCCACTATCTGCTTGCTGTAGCACTGTGAAAACAGGACGAGATGTGGAGTGAAATGCTTCAGGAGCTATGTATGTATATCTTTACGCAGCATGTTTCCCAGTTTTTAAAAAAGCAAGTCGAACAATAAACTTCGCCTGCAATTGAAGTCTAGTTTAGATTACCAAAAAAACTATTCTAGTGTAAATTGACAAGACAAATATACTATTGTAGGGAATCACCATGATTATCGTTATGCCTGGGTTGACACGTTTCTGCACTTCTGTACCAATTTCTTTTTCACAGCTTTTGTGCAGATGTTTAATTAATGTGCTTTACAAACTTTACATTCATTCCAAATAAAACAAAACTTGAGTAACAATACAGTACAGCCTCTAGTTGCGCTAATCGACTACATAAATGATCGATCCTAGTGTGCTCTGCAGGTACAGATGTTTAGCTCATAATTCACCATTCACCTTCACATCTTGCTAGGTATATATTTTCCAGTAGCTGAACACGGATTCTACCTGCGCTCTGATTAATCTAATTTATTTCACTAATCAAAAATCCTAAGCACTACACAAAGCTTTAAAAATTATTCTCTTTGTGCTAAACTAAAGCTACCTAGGAGGCAGGAAGCACTGAGCAAGTATGCGGAGAAAGCGTGAATGTTGTCTAGATGATAACTACAGCAGAGTGCACACTGGCCTGGTGACTTTTATACGTCTCATCAATTTAGTGGTAAATAACTTGTACTTAGGCACAGCAAGCCACTGACGCGCTACTTAAAAAGCTTTAGAATTTTAGCTTTTCTAGGAAATTAAATGCCAAAAATGGTTGTCTCCAACAAAAACGTGTGTCATTAGACAGCATAAACATGTTAGATATTTGTCTGTTTTTACTCTGGAAGGACTAGCGATTGCTTGTCGCCTTTTCATGTACTCCTTCTGGCGTCGCTATATTATTATTGACATCGCTTCGCAGAATAAAAGAATGAAGGGAAAGTAGATTTTGGAATATTTTGGCACTAGTTCACAGAAATTTGAGGCATGTCTCAATCAGTTTAATTTGAAATTCGTTCTCCGACAAAAACGTGTGTCATTAGACAGCATAAACATGTTAGATATTTGTCTGTTTTTACTCTGGAAGGACTAGCGATTGCTTGTCGCCTTTTCATGTAATCCTTCTGGCGTCGCTATTATTATTGACATCGCTTCGCAGAATAAAAAGAATGAAGGGAAAAGTAGATTTAGGAATATTTTGGCACTAGTTCACAGAAATTTGAGGCATGTCTCAATCAGTTTAATTTGAAATTCGGAGGAAAACATATAATATTTATAGCTTTGCGTAGACTTTGTCGCTCATCACACCTCCCCTGTCGTCTGGGGCTGGTGAAAGTCATATAATTTCCAACGAGCTGCTTCTAGTTACATGAATAAATAACTAGTTAGCAAGAAAGGATCAATCAATAGAAAATGTTTTGTATGGTTGTCCTCCAATTTCATTTGGGTAGTGATTCGATGACAGCATTTCAAAGCATTATTTTGGTATTCTCGGAATGAGTGCGTGTTGCGTGCGCTCTTACACACGCCACCTTTTTCCTACTTTCTCGAGTAAAAAGTTGTAGATAAAGTGGGTAAATAGCTAGCCGTGTGGTGTGTAATCGTAACTGTATTTGCTAGGGATATATGTACAAAAAAAGAAGTTTAGATGTGCGTATAGCCTATTATCATATGAAATGGGTAGTATTTGTAGTGTTGAGAGGACTGTAATTGCCTCCATATAGGTTCTACAAAACATCCTACATCACTGCTTCATTTCACTCTCATTTCCTTTATCGCTTTCCCGGAATTTGTCTAGTTAGCTTATGGTGTTTACATAATTCCCATTTATGGCTTCCCATGAAGGACAAACTGAAAGATAATATGTTTGCTGAGTGACACTGCTACGTAATCGAAAGCAACAATACGAATTCTTGAACTAATTACTTTGGGCTTATTATCCAACAAATATAGCAAAGCAAACTTTTACATTTACTGAGCATTTTATAGCTGCTTACTTTCCCCGAATAATACGAAAAGTCCAATATTACAGCAAGCCAGAAAGGACGAACAAGCTCAAGCGGCTGCATATTGAAATAGCTGCTTGATAATAAAAATTGATGAAACTGAATCCCGCTCTTGAGATAGAATGGAGCGGACATTCCTCCACTTTCCCATGGCATGGCACCTAATACCTGCCTATTAATAAATACCTATTGATCTGTAATAACTAATAATTTTCTAATTTCTACAGTGAATAATTCGGATTCCAGGTCACCGTCGCCGCCACAGACTATCTTGACTAAAAATATTTTATGCATTTCAGGTCAAAATAATAATCAAACTATGAATGCCTTTCTTTGCATTAAAATACTTTCATTTAGATTTTGAAGATGGTTATTATAAGAACTATTGCAGTATAAATGTAAGGTCGCACGCTTTGAGTGGACGTCTTAACTGTAGTCCGGATGATTGAATCTGGCTTCACAATTTTGTAAATACGCGCAGCTTTGATTTATGTTTTTTCTCTGTGAGTGTACTCAAATATTTATCGGAGGGAAAGGGGCGAGGATAATATGGTCTATTTAAAAATGATATTCTTCAGACAATCACTTTCACATAGTTATTTGTTTTTAGTATTTAATTAATTGCTAAACGTATCATAAACAATTGTTGAACTTTTTTGTCTTCTGTCCAAAAAGGGAAAAAATCATTCTCCCACACGTTCTCTCGTTCTTTCTTTCGTATGCATTTGCATATCTTTTTGTTGGTTCGGGTAAATAACTTAAATAGAAAGGAGAAGAGCAAGAAACTATAAAGTGGTCTGTTAAATCTAGAAGGTTACATAAACACAACGTACTAAATAGTTAACAAACTGCTAAAATACATATTTTACCTGCTAATCCTGCATTTTTAGTTTTCTCTTCTCTTCCTTCCTTCCACTCATGTAGTCTTTTTTGTATTATTATGGGGCAACAGACAAAACCACTAGTGACTCCGAATTTACTGATTACATTTAAAAACTGATACTACTTTCTGCAAAATACCAATTCTGTCTCCTTATCTCCCCTTCCATCTTGTCACTTACTTTCCCACCATTTAAAATACTTACGTTAAGTTACATAATATCGTCTATTATACTTTTCTTCATACGAACGAACGTAGATTTTTCTCTCTATTGTTCTCTGATTTTTTATAGTCCTCTAGCAGTAAAAAAACTAATATCCTTAACAAATAGGAAAAACAGTAATATGCTCGCATACAATTAAAACTGCTACATAATTAAGCAACTAACTCAATCTATTTCTCTACAGTACTAGCGAAGATTTTCCTGCCCTTCTACTTGAAGTTTCCTGTACTTGTCTCTTGTCTTCCTATTTTACTTCTCTTGTTGAAAAGGTACATTTGGTTAATCACATTAAATAATATCATTTATTTGCTCAGATACTAATAAAAATGCTGCATAATTGTGTAAGTAACTCAATTTATTTTTCCACAGTACTAGCAAAGATCCTTGTATTCTTCTAATTGAAGATTCCTTGCATTCCTCTCTTGTCTTCCTACTTTCCTTCTCTTGTTGAAAAGGTACATTTGGTTAATCACATTAAATAATATCATTTCCTTGTTTCGTATCTGCTTTCTAACAACTATTCTTTTTGCATGTAGAGATGCCACACTACTCTTGTTGTAACTGTCACGGTCGCATTAAGTCAAATGCTTCCCAAATTCATAGGACATCCCAGAAAGAAGTCTGGAGACGGATTGAGCTATGCGGCTTAAACCTTCCGAATGGTAGTCCGATTTGCGACAAGTGCCGAAAGGCATTAGCGAGACTTGAACAAAGTCATGCTGTAAACTCGAACCGTCCTCTGAACAGACAAACTCTTATGTCAGCTGCCTCTCCTCCAAGCACTAGTCACAGCACTTCTGAACAAAGCAGAAATGATGATAATATTGAAGATGATCAGAGACAAGATTCTTCCATTCGAGATGTTAATAGTACAATCCAAGATAACCAGCAGCCATGTACTTCAGGGCAAGCTATTCAGCAGCAGCAGCGAGCACTTTCCACAGCCGGGAAACATAAGCGTCAGCGTTTTTCCTTGTCTGAGAGCAGCGATGACGAAATTCAATTAAATGGCACTCAAGAAGAATACTCTTTTGGTGAAGAAGAACCAATACAGCCTGAAACACAGTACTCTGATCCCACCGGTGACTCAGTGATCGATTTGGATTCCCAGGATCGTGGTGCCGTAACTTCTAATGTTGTTACCAAAATACTGTTACCTGATGTCTTAACAGTTCCCACAACCCAGGCCAAGTGTTTTCTGTGTCCACTAACTGCACGAAACAGAGTTCCAAAGGAAGCTAGCATTCAGTTATGGATTGGTAATCGGATTATTGTCCCAAGTAATAATCGGTGCTGTACAAGTCATTTGGACAATAAAAGATTTAGTTCAACTGCTGTTCTATCAATTGTCCAAATAGCTAAAAAGGGAGTTGTGTTAACTGCATCAGAGTTTCAGTCATGGATGAATGGCATGGCGGAAGGCACTAAGTGTGATCGATCCATTGTAGATTTTGATTCTGCCAACCTACGAGATGATGATTACAAGCTTTTGACTGGACTACACATTCACCAGTTCGACAAGCTGCTCACGTACATTTCAGGAAGACTGCATAACTCAAAAAATCGATCTCCTCGTCAAGCTCTGGGTATCTTTCTATGCAAGATTAGGCTTGGAGTTTCTCATCTCGTTCTTTCGTTCTTGTTTGGAGTAACTATTCAAACAGTCAGCGCAATCGTTGGAGACGTCTGCCTATACTTACACGAAGACTTTGTCCCTAAGTTCTTGGGTTACCGTCACCTTACTCGGGATCAGGCTAAAACTCACGTCACAGACTACATTCGTGCACTTTACGAAATTCCAGAAGATAAGATAATGGTTGCCATTGACGCTACTTACTTATACATACAGAAGCCCCAGAGTCATGCAGATCAGAAGGCTACTTTCTCTTTGCCAAAGAAAAGAAATCTGATTAAGCCTACTATGATTGTACTGCCCGATGGCTACATTCTGGAGTCGGAAAACTCAGGGAAGACAAACGCACTCAACAATGACGCCAATCTTCTCCTCAGCATTCTTGAGAAGCCTAATGGTCTCAGTTACTATCTAGTTGTGGGGGACATAATCATTGTGGATAGAGGCTATCGTGACGCAAAATCTAAGATGAGCCGCAGAGGTTTTATTGTGAAGATGCCAGAGTTGTTGGGACCAGCTCAAAAGACTTTTCCAACTGCACAAGCGAATAAGTCCAGAGCGGTGACTATGTCCAGGTGGGTTGTTGAAGCAGCCCATGGAAGAGTTAAGCACATCTTTCGTTTCTTTGAGCAAGTGGTACCCATTCCGTACTTGCAAGTACAGATTGGCGGTATGCCGAAGTTGGATTGTATGTGGCGAATTGGATGTGCTATTTCAAATGCATTCTTCGGACCTCTTTTTACGGAGTCAGCAAAGCATCAGTTTATCATTGATAATATTGACGAGCGTATGAACTGTACTAATGATCTGAAACAGCAAATAAACAGTTGCGGTTGGGACCGTAAAAGAAATCCGAATTTTGAGAAAGTGACGAAGGAAAACTTGCTTGACTTTCCTAAGATCAATGAAGAAGATCTATTTCAAATTACTTTAGGGAGCTATCAGACTAAGAACGCGGTTTTCTACACTCAGGAAAAACTGGTATCCGACCCAGAGTTCTCGGTAATGGCACATAAGGAAGTAGACGGAGTAATCCGTGTGTACATGGCCTCACGATTTCGATCCAGTGATAATCACTCAATCTGGATTAAGTACGTACCTGCACAGAATGGAGCTGAAGCAATAACCGGACACTATTGCACTTGTAAGGTCGGATCCAGGACTATTGGCACTTGTAGTCACGTAACAGCTGTGATTTGGTTTCTAGGACATTTTCGGCACACTGGACAAATTATCCGAAAAAAGTCTTTTGGCGATATTCTCCTAGATGCTACAAAACGCCAAGCTCACGCATTGGCTGAATCTTCATCAGAAAATAATGTGTAGCTTTATTAAACAAGTTAAATCTAACTTTTATGTCTCCGTGCAAATATTTAAAGTATCAATATTCAAACCTTGGCTTATTCAAATCTGCCCAGCATAAAATCAAGTGATTTATTTAACGTAACAACGTTTTTAGTATTACGGTTTCACTTTTCGTAGCCATACTTTTTTTTAAAACTATCTATGCTATAATAGTTATCTTTTCGTGGAAAAACTCCTCAACATTGCAATTCTGGTGTATTTAAATATAGCTTTAATAAACACAATTACAACTGCCAGCAATACTGTTTTAGCATGCTAGGTGTTAATGCTAACATACAAGAAATATTCTATTTTAGCTTTGTATTCCCATCTTTTAGTATTATAGTGAAGCTTGTCACAGACTTTAAGCAATAGTACTAAAGCACATGACTAAGATAAATAATAATATATACATGTAATATATTAACATGCCACATACAATATTTCTATATGTACAAAACTCTATATCTATATTGAACTCGAATATACATTGGTAGTAATTTAAAATGCTAGCAAATTATATTTAAGCTGTATAGTCACAGCAAACATTGGTTTCTACTTGTTTTAATCTGTAAATGAACAAAGACGACTGATAGACGAGAACCCATACTCGGAAACGTTAAAAAGGTGTCCTATTTTGTAACACTGAACTTTCGACCCCTAAAGATTACCTGTCCACCTTTTGAAAAAATGTCCATCCGATACTCTTGACCCCGTTGAATAATTAATTACATAATTCATAAGCATTTGATACAACGGGCTGACAGGAAAAAAGTTATGAGTGGATAGTTGTCATATTATAAGCCATAGATTTTATAAATAAACGAAGCACAATCTCTATTTAACATATCATTGCTACTGAAACATTTTAGATTAGTTGTAGTTCCAGTCTTTTCGAAAAATAAATTACAAACACGCTGACCCACTCACAAAGGTAATTGAATTACGCCATTACGACGCATGTGTGTAGAAGTAGGTCTCTATCTGTATTTCATCTGATATAGATTAAAAGGGTGTTGATGCTGAAATGATGGTGGAATATTGGCATGCAGTATCAAATATTTTCATATATGCAAAGCAATTTGAAAATGAATATGCATTACCAGTAATTAAAAATGCATATAAATTATATTTAAGCACTGTTTCTACACTCAGAGATTATGGGGGGACAGACGCACAGACACACGTATTATATATGTAGATGCTGCACAGATTTTATATAATTGATCTCCTTTATCACTATGCCTTTTTCATTAGCAATTTCTTAGCCCAAAATCCAGAGCAATAATTAGCATGGAGACAATGGTAGTTAATGGTAGTTTTAGCCCAATTTCGTAAACAAATCCGGAAGGGTTTTTATGCATTCGTTTCGTCTTATAGTAAACCATAGCGTTTTACCCCAATTACATTTGTGGTAAACCACAGCAAGTAATATGAGAACGCGTCCCTCGTAAATTACATATTTCGAATTTTAACTCGTTTGTTTTTTTACGAGGGAACATCTCATTTACAATGGTGAATGGGGCACCGGATTATGGCCACTTAAGTACTACCACAGATTATTTCATGACATACTGCAGCATTGATCTTACTGTTACCTGTACTTTAAGAAGGCACCTTACATACGTATGTAGATTTCTGGTTGAGTCTCTATAACATCGTGAAAGCAATTAGCACAGTTTCTGTACGTCAAAAATCTACAATTCTATTTCATTTCAGAATGTTCACTATTCCTCAATTCATTTCTTCACGCTAGCCACAGCCACGCACACTCGATTTGTCAGTTGCTTGTTCTTTCGAAAAAGTGATCGCACAAAAAAACTTATTTCACGGTCCATTGACGCCACAGTCACTCTTTGTCAAAAAAAAATTATTTTGCTGGTCAGTCGATACATTTATTATCTATTCTTTATGGTTAACCTAATGATCCACTTTGCTTTCGCAGCATCGCTGTCTAAAACGCACTGTCTGCTTTTTGTCATTATACACCCCGCAACAGGCTTGGTGTTTATGCTTTCGTTTGATTAAACTTTGCCATCAGATAGCACACGTTCCCGTTTTTTCATTGTCTCTTCCACATGTACGACCAACTGACTGATTGTTGATGAAGCGTAGCTCATAAAGAAACCATTTTTTGCTTATTTCATCTTGTCATATAATAATCTGCTGCGTGCTTCATTGTCTGAAAGTGAACTAAAACAGTTTGAGAAGTACCTGTCACACGGTCCTATTTTTAAAAAAAGGTGGTGGGTAGTATCAACAGTAAATGCAGGATCACGCTGGTGCTGGTGTGATGCTGCCGAGAACTATTATTTGCAAGATTGCATCGTACTCGTAAAAGTTTCTGAGTTCATTGACTGCCTTCTAATTGAAACGTATCAAAAATTGCTTTTTTTCGTCCCATTTCTATTGCGGAGCATCATCGTCTAGTATACGGCAAGTCTCCTATGTAACTGCTAATGCTACGATTACTGCACTTTTTTTGCAACAATGCAGCTGTAGTAATGAAAGGAAATTGTGGCAAAAGTGCACTAAATTATTTATTAACTTTATTTGGCTGCAGTCCACTACAAAATCCATTCAATCCCGTGAACAATTTAAGGAGTGCTGCAATTTTCAGAGACCATTTTACTCCTTTCAACGATAAACAGGGATCCACCATTTTGGCACAGGACGTCCTGCATCCTTACGTAGGTACCATTTGAAGATTGCAGTTAGGAGAAAACAGCGCATAAAACTGCATACGAAAGATTACAAATTCTGTTGTTACTTCAGCCGCACACAAGTAGGTACCTGCCGCCTACCATACTCCTTCCTACTGCAAGTCGCGTGTTTTGACATATATAAAAGTTAGACAAACGAAAAGAAGCAGCAGTAACCCACTTCCTGGGCAAGACAGAGCACGATTTTATACAGAAGAATGATTTCTCAGCAACCCTTTGAGCATGCAGATATATGTAGCTAACTTGTCGGATACGACGGGAATGATATTGCAAAATAATGTGTTTTGCAAATCATCTAGAGTTCCATTATTTATTTTTTTGTGCTGTTTTGCCTTACGTCTGGTTTGTGAATTTTCTCGAGTAAAATGGAAGACAAAGATCATGTCACTGCAAATAAAAATTTAGTAATGCTCCTGTTTCATCGCATCATTCTGCCCAATGCACACTCATAAATCCCTGGCAGAGCATAAAGAGACAAAAATCTTAACTGGAGTATCATACAAACCAGAACTTTGTTTTAGTGCGACAAGATGGGAATTGCACTGATTACATATTTATGATGATTTACTCGCAAAAAGGAAGGAAAAGGGAATTCGGAGGAAACTTTTGTGCGACAAAGATGGGAATTGCACTGATTACATATTTATGATGATTTACTCGCAAAAAGGAAGGAAAAGGGAATTCGGAGGAAACTTTACGCTCACTGTCACTCCGATTCCTAACTTTTACTGTGTACTTTCATTTCTTCCTATCCTTCTGTTTTCAGCAAGATCGCCAATGAGGAGAATAGGCACAAGTCAGCAGAGCATGAGAGTAAAATCAGTAAATGTATGTCGCATGCAAATGTTATTCATCATTTAACCATTTTATGTCCTTAACATGGCATAAAAGTAAAAAAAATATTTACGACTTACATTTTTTTACTTACTCTCATTGACAATGCTAAATGCACCCGTTACATCTTTGCTTTTCCGTTATTGATCAATTTCCTAATATGAGGTAAAAGCGACTTATTCAGCCCATTACCCTCCTAACCCTATTGTTCTAAATGGAAATTCCGTAAAACAAATCAGCCCAACCGCAACCGTAATTCAATATAAGACGACATACATACCAGGCTGCTGCGCCTCTAAAGACTGTCGGGAAACTTAGAACGGCCATAAAAAAAGTTTACTACTTTTTCCCTGCATATTTCCCGAGTTTTTTATCTACCGGTGGTTGCCCTTCACCAAGTTACTTATGCTTGAAAATTATATGATAAGCCTTTTCTCGATTTCTGATGCCGACCAGCCGACCTAAAAAAGCAAAAGTGAGCATATTTAGATTATTTTCCTGAACTCTTTCATCGCTACTCCTTTCAGTTCAAGAACAAACCAAAAGCAAAATGTTGTTAAACTGAATGACTGGATAAGTGCGTTGCAGTTTACTTTTATCTGCTATGATTGCGGCCATTTTTGGTTGCCAGTCACTGCCAAAATTTTGATTGGCAAAGGAAATAGGTGTGGGATCCGTTACAGTAATCTTGCAGAGTGAAATGAAAGAAATCATCAGATAGAGATAGAACCTACAATTCAACATTGATGTCATTATAATTTCCTACTCCGTCCTATCGCTATCTTTTTTGTGTGGAGGTTACAATCTGACTTCTGTTGCAGTGAAAAAAATGTTTATCACGTTGCACAAAATTATTGACGAAATACTGTGTATACCTGACTACCTGAGTGCAAATCAATATTCATATTGATATCTTTTGAGCCCGTATAGGTGGGAGTTTTCGCATTTTCTGTAAGCACTGTATGCTCCACTATCCTGCTTTTTAGACCAAGTAAAGCCTGTGCCTTTTATTGTTAGTCTATCGCTATCTTTTTTGTGTGGAGGTTACAATCTGACTTCTGTTGCAGTGAAAAAAAATGTTTATCACGTTGCACAAAATTATTGACGAAATACTGTGTATACCTGAGCGCAAATCAATATTCATATTGATATCTTTTGAGCCTGCACTTGGGAGTTTTCGCATTTTCTGTAAGCACTGTATGCTCCACTATCCTGCTTTTTAGACCAAGTAAAGCCTGTGCCTTTTATTGTTAGGACCGCCAGCATAAATTCCTCCATCATCCACCCAAATATTTATGAATGAATGCATTTTCTCATACATATGTGTGATGGAATTGTTCACTGAGATTGGCAATAAAGGCTCATACCATTGGTAGTGGGCTGAGTAGCGTTTAGCCTACTTTTTTCCGCACTGAACTGTTGGCCATGTTTGGTCGTCGTGTGGTTAGAGCTGGTGATTACCATCGTCGTGATCATAATCACGATCTTGCTGATTTTATGTGTAAGTCATTGTAAGTTTAGTCAAATTCAACAGTGTCATCCGTATTTACTCGCCTAAATTTGTGGCGCAACAAAAAAGTTACAAGAGAGACCACCTTGAGGTGTAAATAAAAAACGTGTTGGTGCACAAAACACAAAAAAGTACTGTCCATAACTACTTATCAAGTAAACTGATATAAGTTGGCTATTTTATAATACTTATTACTCGAGTAAATATTTGCTTAGTAGTTTTTCCTCAGCTTTTGTGTGAGCGACGAGCATTCAGATAGTGGATAGCGCCTCATCTTTCGCGCAAAATTATGCAGTGTAATAAAAACACGCTTATTTGAAAATTACATTTTAGTTGATTTTGATTGTAAAAAGTTTCTTTTAGAAAAAATTGCACGCTAATACTAATATAATTTTTTTGCACGCTAATATTACCGACAGATTTTCAAATTTCCCTCATTTGAAAGAGAAAATGTGATCAGTCACTGAAATTACAAAATACGTCAACTTTCCAATTAAGATGTCTTCTAAAGGTAGTTAGGCATAGTAAAAGCGAGAAAATCCTTTCTGCTGATCCTTCCAAACAAGGAAATATCCACAAAAAAGTGAATACCTTCAGGGGCTGATTTGAAAATTTAAGGAAATAGGATAACTTTATGCGCATACGATAAGAAGACCAAGGAAAAGGTCTTTATAACTTGAAAATCTATATGAAAGATATTTTTTTGCATAATAAGTGCAATGAACGGGTCTTGATTGTCATGCAT
>JAHZND010001835.1:0-10951 GCA_027744115.1 Acrocyrtus sp. NNG-2020 | reverse complement strand
TGGTTATTGCTTTGCTGCGGATTCGGTACATTCCACCCCCAACCACTGTCATCATTGTCGTCATCGAGAGGCTCGTTAAGGTAGAATGGTCTGCAGCATGGGCATTCTCCCTCGCACGCGCCGAACAAATCTATAAATTAAAATAAAAATCTTTAGCGAAAATCCTAACATGCTTAATTGCAATTTCAAGTTTGATTCCGTACTTGGATTCTTTCTTCTGGCACACTTGAGAAAACACTTATTGGAGTATGTTTTCCCGTCTGTTGCACAAATTGGCTCGTAAATTTCATAGCAAATGCACGCTGGTTCTTCTTCCCAACCCCAACCCCATCCACTGACCTATGAAATTAAATTTCGAAATGGATAAGTGAACACTATAATGGGTTTTGACGAACAATAAATGAATACAATAACATTGTAATTCAACAATAGTGAGTTAATTTTCGTTTTACCTTCTCTAACTGATTTTGCGTAATCACAAATGGTACGATTACGGTAGCTGTAATAACAAATACTTGGAAATTTACTAGAGCCATTTTAAAAGAGCTGCTAGCTGCTTTCTTATAGTGAATTTGAGTGGAAAACGAGCGATGATGAGTGAATGGATTACAAACTGTAAACGCACAGCCTTTTTAACTTTTGCTTTAGCCAACGGAAAAATTTTTATGCTGAAGATTTTGCTTTGACTTTGAATAATTTTTCCTTTGATATAGGCAATTCATGTTCAAAGACAAAAGTAGCCTCTTGGTAAAAAACAGACTTAAAAAATCTTTTAAAAAAGATGCTAAGCTGCATTTCAGTGTTTAGCGTTTTTTTAACAAAGAACCCCACTCGAGGAGCATTTCTATTTCGGATTCGGATTAGGTTAAAAATGAATTCGAGTAATGGTTAGGCTCTGGTACTTTTCCGAGAATGCATTAGTGACAATGAAAAAGCTCCATTCCTTTTGTTTCCACTACATTTGCCCTTTTTTATTTAGAAGTGGGAGCAAAAATGGAAGTGGATGGATAATTCAAGTCGACACAAATGCCGACTTCATGAAAGTGCACGTGCACACTGTGCAGGCACCCACTTCGTGCATTCTCATCCTGCCATTGTTAAATAAATTAACCAAAAATGCAGACAACTTTTTAAGCCTCTTTAGGCACTTTTAAAAATGTAAAAAGATCAATTTACTTCTAGAAAATCCTTTTAAAAATAATTTGATCCTTATGTTGGCTTTAAAAAAGGTACCTATGGCTGGGTTGAAGTCGACTGCTGCATCGAGTATATTAGGACCACGAAATATTTAAATAGAGAGAATATTCTTATCTCATTTCCAGTTTTTAGCAAAGTGCATCTGTTGAACAGGCATTTACGACAAACCGCTAATTTATCACACGTGGAGTACTTTTTTTTGATGTTCGCTAATTTTAAATTAAAGTTACATAATGAATATCAAATCAATTATTAGTTACTTTCTTCTACATCCTCAAATTTCTTTTCTCGCATTGTTGACACTATTCCTCTTGAATCTTTGTCCAAGAATTGATGCGTACGTAGACTACTCATACTGCAAGAAATACCAATCGGACCCAATTGACAGAGATGGAGGTAAGGAATTTCTTTATGTATTAAGTTTTGAAATATTATCTGCATTATATTAAGTATCTACACTAGTATATTATTAGCATTAGCACTATTAGTTTTTAGTAACTAACATAAGTATATTTGTAGATGCAGATTACACACCTAATTAAAAATATTTAAACGCCTTTATAGTTTTTAAAACTGCTACATATTAACAATAAGTATGTAGATGTGAAGTTGGCTTTGTTTAGTTTCTTTGTTAGATTTGGGATAATGATGAAGATGTAGTTAAGTTATTAAGTTTGCTGTAGTATTGTCAGCTATTTTATCAATTTTTTTAGTTCAAGAAGAGTGGGGAACTGAAGGCTACCCGTTGTTGTACATGGGTGAAACCTATGAGAAAAAGTTTTACATCACAACCAAAAATCTTGTAAGTTTTTGAGATGCTAAGCAAAATCAAATACCCAGACAGAGGGCCATTTTCTTTCATTTTTTTCATTTCTGACATTTGATTGTAGACCACTGATTTTTTCAACGGGGCTTTTTACGTTTGCGAAAGATTTGGATTACGACTGGCATCCATCAAAACGGCATGCGAGTATGGAATTCTGGAGAGATGGTTCGTGAACAAATTTTTTTTAAAGGAATTATGGCACAGGCAGTGCAGCATAGCATGTCGTGAGAGTTTTGCATTAGATGATTTATGAACGCAATTTCATTAGTGTTTATGGACAAATTTCCCACCGACTATTCCTGCTGGGTGTCTGGAATGCGATTTGGAGACTACTTTCATCCCATCTGGATGACCTCCGGAGAGCCCCTGGATCTCTCCCAGTTTGGTGTGGACTTCATAGGAGGGCCGTATCCCCCTGGAGGATACAATCCAATTCCGTACCCATGGGTGAATTGCTTGTCTGTCTCAAGAAACTGTCCTGAATTTACAGGAGCACCTACCAATCCATGCGAACAGTCTCCGACATATCCGGAGCTACAGTTTATGTGGGAGGACTGTCGAATATCGTCGTTCCGAGTGATCTGCGAAGAAACTAGCTACACAAAGCAAGATACAAATCCATCCGAAAATGAAATTGAAGGAGAATCGGCATAAGAAACGAGATAAATGTCAGGCTCTCTCGTGCTACAAAATCCTACGTATTTTTTGCTGTACACGTTTCACCCCATAGTTTATAAAATCCACTTTTTTGCAGTAAAAATAAAGATAAAACTTACTGTTTAGAAACTCCGACAGCTTTTTAATGCCTTTTGATTGGAAGTCATACTATTTATTTTTGTTTGGATGAAAGACATTTTTTCCAATTTGTAATTTATTCCGTTTGAACTTTTCACATGTGCGTCTTTCCGAGATCAAAGGGCACATTTTTTCACAAAGCATGCTATATGTGCTTTTTACTCTTTTGTGCAGATTAAATCATAAAAATCAGCACCATCAATTCCACATCGCTAAATCTCGTGGCGTGAACAGCGCTAAATCTCCAACTTTCATACCAACAAAGAAAAAAAGCTGCATACCTATACATTTGTAAGTACATATATACCTATGAAATTTCAAATCAGTAGACCGGACCAGCAACGAGCAACGGTTTTCACTTTCCACCTCCGCCGCATGCATCTCAGCGTAGCAAGATTCGACATTCGATACATTATGCACACTTCCCCAGTTTTCATCCTTTGTCGAACTAAGGAAGACCCGCATCATGATCTTGAATAGCTATGCATTCTCTTTACTATTGGAACTTCCTCCGAATAAAAAATTTGCAAGCTCATCCTTTCCATCTCCAAGCATGGAGCGTAGCGTATGCTAGGTCATATTCCGTTATGAAATTTATTGGGTTACGAGTTACGATGAGTGGGCTCGGGAAAAGAGCATTATCGTATTTTTAAATATATTTGAGGATCATAATAAATATAGAAAGAGACTCAAAAATATTTTTTTTATATTATTAGGTCGATCCTGCCGTACTTATATACGGTCTTACGGTATATGCACACACTAAGAATAAAAAAACTATTTTCGTATTCATTAGATTCACTCCATGCACAAGCTATCCGGGATGTTTCATCCTTCGTCCTTCCAAAAATAGCGTAGATTTCCAAGAAAAAAAAGCGGGCAGCTATAGAGCTGATGCACTGCTGTGTACAGCTTACAGCGCCACCACATTTTCCAATTCCCATCCATTTTTTTTGCTTGGAATATTCCAAGTAGGTAATAATAATCCTTGGTCAATTCCGAAATTTTCAAAGGATAATATTTTTTTGCAGTTGTAAGCACGATAAATTCAGATAGATTGTAGGATGCGATGCAGATGTAGCTNGTTGTAAGCACGATAAATTCAGATAGATTGTAGGATGCGATGCAGATGTAGCTTCTCTCTCGAGGGGAGCATTAGCTCAAGAGCTCAATATTTATTTAAACGGGGATTTTTTTTCTAGCACAGAGCCAAAAAAGCAGAGCAAAATTTATTTACCTAATGAAAACGAGTACGAGAAATTTATTTGAAGTCATTTCGGCAAACGGACAGTCTCACTGCTCTCTAGACAGTTTACACTGCAGAGTTGCTCTTAATAGGATACGCTTACGTTAAGCTCAATGTTTAAAATCGTTATAGTTTTTCCGAGCTCATAAAACCGCATATAATTTTAATAAGTTTTATCAGATATAGAATGGCAGACTGCCTATCCCATTTGGGAAGTGCATTGAACGAGCAAAAAAAATTTTTTTTTCAATGTTGTTGTCCTCACAAATTAAATACTGATGAGAGGAAGTGTACGAGATCATAAGCGCTAGCTCATTGTCTATGTCAGTTCAGGGTAAAAAATCAGACAGATAGTTTTGTACTGCTCCTTTTGTTCTCCAAAAAGAAAATCCGAAAGGAAATTTTCATCATCCTTTTTTTATCCCACGATTTTATACAGTACTGCCTCTATTCCTCTCAAAAAAATTAGGTGATCGTCTATTGCCCCCATGGCTTTCAGCATTTTGAGCTCTCTCGACACTAGCTCCAACAGCACCAGCTTGGGAGGAAGGAGAAGAAGGATGATGCTAAAAAACTTTTAAAAAGAAAACAAAAATAAAAGCGTGGAATTTTTGGCAGTGATTTCTCCTCACTCACTCTCTATTTTAGATGGCTGCTCCAAGCCAGATAAGAACCGGCTCGGGATGGTAATGATGATAGTGATGATGTTAAAATGCGTTTTGTTCGAGAAATTGGCAATGTTGTTGTTGCGTTGTCCCCTGACTGATTCCCTTTCCCTAATAAATATTCCCCACTACACTCTATCTCTTTATGCCCCTGTCTATCTTCACCGTACAAAAAAAGGGTTTTTATATCAACCCAACTCAACCCGTTACAATAATAAAAAAAATGCTGACACAGGATTAAGGATAGGGATGGGATAGGAGTGATGTCTCTGAACATTTTTTTTCAATCTTTATTTCGCAATAAAGATCCCTTTCTTCGCCGCTCTCTTCCGTTTTGAAAAAAGTGGATGACGAGGAATGTTCGAGCGGAACTTGTAGCGGATGAGCACTGTACTGGCTTTGTACACGGTCGTATCTCTTTTGGAAGACCAGCCTGGCGACGGGATTGGCACACATAATTGCAGTGTGAATGGAGATGGGTCTATGTTTTTCTTAGTAGTTTTTCGAACTCTTGCGAAATAAAAAAAATATATATTCTGTTATTGGCTTCCTCCCTCTTTCCTTTCCTCGCTTTCGAACTGCTTGGTGGAAAAGGGAAAACAAGGCTTACCGATACTTCGCTTTTCTCACGTATGACAGAAATAATTAGTAGAAGACGGAAATACATCGCGGAGGTGTACATCTATTGTGGTTGTTGGTGGTGGAGAGATTGCAAAAGCTTGTCGCTTTCTAAGTTGCCGATACCTGAAAAAGATTTATTTCGATTGTGAAGGAACAACTCTGCATATATATTCTTAGGACCTAAAAGAATATATATTTTTGGCACATCCTTCCTGGCAAAAAAAAATTTTTAGGGGAGCGGAGTCCCACTCAAGTCAGAACGAGATAGGTAACAGGACTGACTTCAGTACTTAAGTTAAGAAATTATTATAATGTTAAATGGCTAGGCCAAATTTTTACATTACTTACGAGTAACTCCGAGTAACTTTCACCCTGTAACTGTAGCGAGCACACAAGTAGCCGGATTTTTTATTACCGCTGTAAAAAAGTAGCCTTTTAAAAAATAAATTCTCCCTTCCACGTTAATCCTATCAATGAATATCAAGTAGGTAGTGAAAACGATAAATTTAATTGTGGGTTAGGACAAACTTGTCCTTTTCTTACTCGAACATGTTAAAACGAAATGGAATATTCAAGGGATAGTAAGCCGTTGTCAGTATTAGTATTTTAAGTGTACCTGTAGCCCATATTTATGTAATTTTTACCATATGTGAAGTGATTTTGAATGTTTAAGCACTGGTTAAAAGTTTAAGGAAACGACACGATGTTTAATGTAATTGCAAATTAAACGAATCATTTACAATGGAGTATATAGTGATGATATATTTTCACGTCGCAAAAAAAATTGTGAATTATTCAAGGTGTACAGTTAAAAACAGATTTATCCCGTTTGAAATGATTTAAGCTGTGTTCTGAATGTTGTAGGAATACGAGAAGCTGAGAATGCGGCAGAATCCGATGTTCCAGAATAGGCAGCACGCCGGTGGTCGGACGATGCCTGCGTGGTTCTCGTCGTCTTTGGTAAATCTTTACCCTTTTGTAGAGTGTCTGTTTGGAGGGGATTTGCTTTTAAATGGTGGAATGAAAGATAAGCATGCTGACGGCATTTAGTTTGTGATTTTGCATGGCACAAGGTAAACCAGTCTCACATTGGCGCACCAAGCCCACCTCCACCACCACTTCCTGCCGAGCCACCACCAGACGACTCTGACTACGAGGAAATCGACCATATACCCAAGAGCAGCACAATGAAGAAACAGAGTAATAATAATAAAAGGGCACAGTTCTCTGATCATAATCTATTATGCTTCTCATTTTAAATTTATTTATTTTTATCTTGTTAAATAATTAAAGACTCGAGGAGAGCCTGCAGTCTCTGCGGGAATCCGAATCCTGCGGTTTCCTGTGAAATGTGCAGCAACCAGATATTCTGCGGCTCTTGTAATGACATGTACCACAGGCATCCTAAGCGCCAGCATCACAGTAGAAAAGTAAAAAAAAGCTCTGCTTTATATTGTATAATTGTATCGTGGTTATCCTATTCGAAATGAAAATTGACATGTCCTTGACTTGGATAGATTCTGGAACCGGTGGACAACCGACCACCAATACCTCCGAAGACGCCAGTGCCTCCAGAGCTTATTATGCAAGCGCAGCTTCCACCTCTTCCTCCGCCACAAATACCCAGTCAGTATCCGCATCATCAGAATGCAGTGCCTACTCCGCAGCCTCCTCCCAGAAGGAAAGGGAGATTTGGGATGAGATCCGCAGCAGGATCTCCAACGACTGGAATTAAGTCGATATTCGATCCAGTTGGAACTCTGAAGAGATTCATGGGTGGAATGGCACATAGACCACTGCCTCCTCCACCGAAACCACCACCACCACTTCCTCCAAAGCCAGCAGGTAACTATAATAATCTATTTAAAAATAATAATCTTTCTTTTTAAGTGTTCACCAATTTGCTTATTTTTGGTAATTCTAACAGACTTAGCTAGATCCATGACGCCGACACCGAGGCTACCGATCCCACCTCTCGGTGACAGGAGGCTCAGTTCACCCCAACCTGGGGTATTTCCTCATATGAATGATCCAAGAGGGAGAATGATGCCAATGGCTGGATTTGAAATGCAAGGTGCTCGACACCACAGCATTAGCGTGGCAAATCTTAGTGGACATGGAAGCCGAGACAGTGGCTATCCTGACTGGGAAGAGGATGAAGACGATATCTTTCAGAGAAACCGTGCTCATAGTATATCAAATGCCGCAATGGGAAGATTCCCTACAACGTCTCAGGACGCATCTCATTTTGCAACGATGGGTCGCCCAGGAAGGAATAATAGGCAGCTTATGCAATCCCAGCCGGCACTAGCTCATATTGGCCAAGATGTCCCGGAGCGTCCTCCACCACCTTTACCACCTCGCCAGTTTCCGTCTCAAACCCAACTTGCATTTCAATCAAGCCAGTCTGCATTTGATTTAGATAGAATGGCAGCGGTTGCTGCCCAGCAGCAGCAACAACAGCAAATGGCTGGAATGCCACCGTGGAACTATCCGGTGCCAGGTTATCCCTTTGACTTCCAGCAAGCTATGATGATGGGATATCCAACAGGAACAATGCATAGAACACCGTCTACTCAGAGCATGGGACCTACTATGAATCCATCTTCAGCACAGAACCAACAGCAATTTTTTGGATGGGGCCCAATGGGATTTGGTGCTCCAATGACTCAAATGGAAATGGAGATGATGGCTGCTCATCACCGTCGAGGTTCAGACATGAATTTGTTACCTCAGCAGCAGCAACGTGGTGTACCTCTGTCAAATCCTGTGACGCCACAAGGAAGCTTCCGGAAAAAGGCAGGGGCGGGAAGACATATGAGTGTGGAGCCCGAATTCACACGAAGACTGGAACGCGGTCTTGACCTTACTCAAACAAGACGATCTGGAACACCCAGCAGCTTTGTGAGAGTACAACCGTCTTCATCACTGACCTCCACACCAGCTCCATCCCTCACCGGAGTCAAATCAAAACCCCCAGCCAAGCCTCCTTCGGAGCAATCTCCAGATGACTCTTATTTCTCCGCTGAGCGGCAATTTACAGAGTCAACAGCGTCTTCCGAGAGCACTCCAGAACTTACTGAGAATCCAGAGGGACCTTGGGAGTGCGAGCATTGCACATTTATCAATCCAAAGAGCACAAAGGTCTGCACAATTTGCTGTAAGACTCCATCAGATGGCTATAGAATCTCGAAGGGTACTCGAAGAGGAAGCAGCTCTGCAGCAAAAGCTAAGCTAACCAGAAAAGCTGAAGCAGCAGCCGCACAGCAATTTGTCGCTTCCTCCAGGAGAAGGGACAGCAGTCGGGAGTCGTCTTCTGCCAACACTGGCGCCGAGGAAGTGCCTGTGCTTAAATCAAAACTGAGCATTTCTCGAGAAAAGCAGCAAGCGAAAATCAACCTCGTCTCGAAAGTGGAGAACGAGCGGGTGAACAAAGCTCCTGGAAAGAGCTCGATGAAGGCAGGCAGTAGCGGAACCCTAAAGGCTGGGGCCGTTCCCCCAGGATTAAAGGTGGCAGTTGCCACCGCCGCTGCAAAGAAGAAGGGCAGGCAACAAAAGAATGTTCCAGATGACAGCGACGAGGATGAGGAAGAAGAAGAGGAGGAGGAAGAAGAGGACGAGGATAATGGCCAGGCTTTGGTTCAAGGGCAAATCGATAGCGACGAAGAGGATGAAGAGGAACTGGACAACGAGGAGGAAAACGAAGACGAGCCGGATAACGACGCTGACGACGAGGATGCCGTTGTAGATGTAAAAATAATTTCAGGTTCGAAGCTCACAAGTCATCGCTCTGGAGCGGGGGCTTCAGCATTTGCAAAAGCCTCGGGAGTGGGAAGTGGTAAGAAAAGTGGAGCCGTGCAATCTTCCGCCAGTTCAGGCAGGACGGCGAAGAAGTTCACAAAAGGGCGAAGGGTTCAGGCTAGCGTTGCGAAAAAGCTCACCGACAGCAATGAGGACGTGTACGGAAGTGTGCCTATTCAAACGTTGGCAATCAGCCCGAAAATTGGTAATCGTGTCAATTTTTTACTTTGATTTACACATGCACAGACAAATATGAATTCTTTTTTAAAATGTACTTTCCTATTAATTAATAGAAGAAAACTGTTTAACTTTCTCTTTATGCTAATATTAATCACTTTTTAAAAAATAATTTGGCGGGAACAAAAAAAATTTGCTGTCCTCTAGTGAAAAAAAAAATGTATTCGTAACAGAAATTTTAAAAATTTCTTTGAAAAAAATGACTAAATTTTTCGAGGCTATGCAATATCAAAATAACAGTCTTTTCTCTCTGCAGTTCTTCCATTTTTTACAATTTAATTTTTTTCTTAAAATGGCTACAATTTAAAAAAATTGCAATTCGAGGCTATTAACTAAACTTTCAAAAATGAGTATTTAAGTATGTTCATGTGTAAAAAATTTTCACTTTTACATTATAATTTTCACTTTACACGATTTTTCTTTCTTTTTTTGCCGGAAATAATTGCAGCAAAATAATCAATCTGTGATTGAGTTTAATCATGCCTTTCAATGAGAAGAACGTGGAGCGTATAACGGCTGTTATTTACATTTTCATATACTTAAAAATAACTTCGGTCAAAATATTTGCTTTTTCTACATCTTCCCCTTCCATTTTATTACAGAAATTACAAGACGATCGTCGAAATCGAAAGTGTCCACGGGCGTGGGCTCACCTCCTCCCGACACTGCTGCAGTTTCCCCATTATTGCAGCCTGAGGCTGCTCCATCGTCCCCATCTGTTTCTGCAGATATTGTCGCAGTTTCCCCCACTGGTTCTAGTAAAAGCACCGAGTCCGCTCGAAACAAGTCTAGGTCTGACAAAGACAACTCTACGAAGGACTTAAGCGATAAATCTTATGAAAGCGCTAGAGCAAGTCCAGAGTTGTCAACTGTCATGGTGTCCACTTCAGCCTCGGCTAGCATGAGCGGCACTACAAAAGCCCCCAAGCAAAAGCGGAGCAGTAGCGTATCCACTGGAATGCAAACGCAAACAGCGTCCAATATTTCCAAGCGGAAGAGTAGCAGCGCTGAAGAAAGCGAACCAAAATCTTCCTCTCCTTTCCAGCAAGGAAAGGAAAAGGAAGTGGAAGCGATATCAGCTAGCGTAAGCGTCATCCCAGCCACAACGAGAAAGGAGCTGAAGAGCTCAGTGGGAACGTCACCGCCACCCCAGAGCATCTCAACACAAGTACTGAAAAAAGATTTTTAGAATTTCTCCTTTTTTCTTGTCATGTTTTTTCGTATCAAAATGTTAAAAATGCCATAATATTTTGCAGACATACGAAGATGCAGGAGCCACTGCAGTTGACGCTAGTACAACTTTAACAGCTACAAAGTCGTCATCGAAAACGTCGCTGGATGACTATGAGCCTCCCCGCCACATTGAAATGTCGGAGAAGGCGCTGCGCTACGCGAGGAAGGCCCGTAGCAAGGAACAGGCCTACCAAAAGTTGAAGAGGAGCATGAGCACCCACCTCACTTACTCTGCCGAGCCGTGGATGGACTCTGGAGAGGGTCGCCATTTGTACCGGTCCTCCAGTAGGCAGTCACTCGCAAGTGATACGAGGGTACTCCCGCAAAAAT
>JAHZND010001834.1:0-17732 GCA_027744115.1 Acrocyrtus sp. NNG-2020 | reverse complement strand
TTTGATGAGCAAGTCCATATTTTGTTTTAAAATATTCATTGCATGAGTCCTATGAGGAAAAATGCACACATTTTCAAAAAATTTAATGTAAAAAGTTAGTAATTAATGCAAATTATACATAAGATAGGTATTAAAAATTATTTTATTTCTAGTAATAAGCAAAAGCTTTTTTAAAATGCTGCTTTAAGAACATTTTATACTGGTGTACTTTTGTAATAAAACTGGACTGTAAATGTGTTACGCTTTCATTTAGATGAAATTAACTATACTTTGATTTATGAAGGTTTGGGGTAGATAGATACTCAGTTTGTGCATTATCACATGGAATCATTTATAGTCATAATTACGATCGAAGAAAAAAATATCTAAATAGATCATAGAAAGACTTTATGAAACATGACCATATTGTTAAATACATTTTTTCAATGTCAAACTTGCCCATGAATTTTTGTTTTTGTCTTTTGCTAAGAATTTTTTTATTTTCTGCTGAAATGTTATAACAAATTGTTACTGTTTAGGCGCCAGCTATACATTTTCGTACTTTTTAATGATGCAAAGCAGATACGTACGTACAGTAATTATACACTTGTTTAGAGTGCATTCGTTTTGTAAACGGTAAGGTAAAAAAGATAATTTTACAAAATCCTTTCATAATTAGACAAATGTAGTGTATTGTAAAAATGCAAATAAAAGTGTGTCTTACATTCCACTGTGAAATAAACTATCATAAAAATATATTCGTTTTTTTCCTAGTCGAAATTTGTAATTGCTTGATTACTACAGTCTACCTACCACTGTGCAAATGAACACCCACAAAAAAATCTCATCTGCAAAATCCCCATCTTAAACTCACATAGAAAAGATAGGAAATCTTGGTGGCTCTGTTCTACTTCTATTTTAGTTTGCAATCCGAAGATCCATCCTTTTGAATTGTAAGAAGTAGGTGAAAGCACGGAGGCAGAGGTGCATTCAAGTTTCAAACGTAGGTGCTAGAGGTGATGGTTACGTTAGCATATAAATTGTTCTATTACGCATACATTACTTGCTAGCTCCGGCCGTACAATTTCTAATGCAAAAGCTTCTACTTCATTGGCCATTGCCATTATATGATGAA
The DNA here is from genome assembly GCA_027744115.1 of Acrocyrtus sp. NNG-2020. Classification (NCBI taxonomy): domain Eukaryota; kingdom Metazoa; phylum Arthropoda; class Collembola; order Entomobryomorpha; family Entomobryidae; genus Acrocyrtus; species Acrocyrtus sp. NNG-2020. Next base: position 16,618 of record JAHZND010001834.1, on the reverse strand, counting down.
GTACTATCATTCATCAATATTAATAATGGTAGATAACGGAACTTGCAGCAAGTAAGCCGATATGACCGTAGATATAACTTTTCCCTTGTATGCCAACTGCAACTGCGAACCAAAAATAGTTTGTGGGCCACGTGAGCCTTCTGTTTATAGCTTAAAGGTGAAAAATAAATGTTTTGAATTCTTTCATTGAAGGGTGAGCAGGGAAATTCCTTTAGCGCTCAACTTTACCCTCATCAGCAACACCACTTTACTCATATAATTACGCAAACACTTCATGCTACGCTTAGCTTACCGAACTGATAGGATAATAGATCTAAATTGCGGCTGCATTAATAAAGACTTCGCATTTATGCGATTTGTTGCACCTCTGAAGCAGTTCCTATTACATCTCGTGCACATAACTGGCCCTTGCCATTGCCCTTGTAATTGTCTAGGTGGGTACATCAGAAACCATGTCAGTAAGTCGAGAAAGATTAAATCAGAAGAGGGTAGCGAAGAAATGGGGAAGCACAAAAAAATTTACGCTCATATTTACGAGTTACTACTTGCGTTTTAATAACAACCACTTTTTTGTGAATCGATAAATATAACTCTTCTGTTTTTGCAGCCCAACTTTCTACAAATAAGCTTAATCTACGTAGTTCAATCCGAAAGTGAATTTTTACCAACCATAACGAATAAATTTTGAGGAGCTCACAGTGGTACATGCTACTTATACTTTTAAGAGAAAAAACTAATGATCACGAATATGATTAGCGTGTCTACTAAATCGACATGTGTAAGTATCTTACCGCCACTGTGTCTCTCACATTCAACGTGAGGTTAGGCAAAAATATTTTTTGCATAGCAGAACAGACGAGAGCAAGGAGTAGGGAAATGTATATTTGCGATTCGTAATCTTTCATTTCTTGAAGTGCTTGAGTATAAGGCTGAGAGTAGGTGATTATTTGAGTCTCACTCACTTAAAGTTCAGCTACCTGCAAACAAGGATTTTCTTGCACGGTTGGAGGAATTTAATGGATGGATACTATATCGTTTCCTTTCAGCCGCGGACTTTAGTTTAACTTGCATGTACTTTTATGTGTAGGTACCCATGTGCCTACATTTATAAACACTGATTCCTTTTTTTTGTAACAGCCAAAAACCAAATTACATCCCATATCGCTCCTAACATGCGCTTTAAATCTGTAGGTAATAGGTATAGCACCATGCATCCATGCAAATCTTTTGGGCAGCTTTCATTCAATTAAATCTTGAGGGATGCTCATATTATGGGTGCTGACTTTCAGTGCACTGATAATGACTCTGTTTTTGGCATTGACTGGTCTACTTCAAATTTCAAAATATTTTCTACAGTTTCCCTCTGCACATGGTAGTAGACTAGTAGGCATATAGGTGCTTTACGCTAAATCAGTTGAAACGAATTATTGACAATTCCCTTGACATAAGTGCCGCATTGAACGCGCACGTGAACTGGATTGTTGAAAGTGCGCTAAATGGATACAATCAAGAGCGTTCTCAGAGAGAAGTACTGCTGTAAAAAGTAGTGCTATTATAGATCTTGGTCTAGTTTATTACACAATTATATTGTATAATAATTTTATTTAAAAAGAGAAACTCGTAAAATTTTTAGTTCCGTGTGCTTTGTGACTGGAAATGGCTTGTTCTATTTATTACCGGTAAAAGTTTGCAAAGTTTGTTATGTAAAGAAAGAAACAATTTACATATTTATTAGTAATATGAAAGGATTAAGCTCGATAGCCGTTTACCGTTCTACAATTATAACTGTAAGCGTCCAGCGTTTTAATTATTTATTTAAATTTTTGCTTAGTATAATAAACCTGCCGTCGGAAACATTTTAATGATTGGTGAATGGTTTAATTGGACTAGGTTTTAATTCTTTCTGCGACTTGGAATGCACCTGAGATAGAAGGATGTTTATCAGGCAGATACGGTCGTTATGAAAACTGGCCTTCGGCACATGACTGGGAGGAGCTGCTTCTTCTACTTACCGGGAAATGGCCTGGTGGGGGCGGTTGGGGTGGATGGGGTTGGTCTTCTGGGAATAGCCTAGGTTACGACTCATACGGTCACGGTGGAGGCGGTAGTTTCGGCTCCTCACTTTTCAGCTCCGGATATAGTGGAGGCGGCGGTGGAGGTAGTAGTTACTTTTCTTCTCCAGCGTCTTATGGAAGTGGTTATGGGGGATCTGTTGACAGTTCTGGAGTAAACTCCCAGAAACTGAAGGCTGCACTGAACAGCTACTTTTCTTCTCCAGCGTCTTATGGAAGTGGTTATGGAGGATCTGTTGACAGTTCTGGAGTAAACTCCCAGAAACTGAAGGCTGCACTAAACAGCTACTTTGCCAAAAACAAGCACAAACCTGTCACCAGCAGTAATTTTGGAAGTGGAGGTGTTGGACAAAGCTACTCGGTGCCTAATTCTGGTCCAGGCCCGTCATACGGAAATCAGCAAAGTCTTCATGACAGTGAACCTGCCCTCCAACATGGACCTCCTTACGATGACGACATAATTGGAGGTTGGCCAGGCGGTGGATTCTCTCCTCCTTCATATCATGATAACCATACTCCTCCGAAAGATGAGCATAGTCCTTCATATGACCAATTTTCTAATCAGTATGGCCCGCCAAACGACGGTCCTCCATCGTATCAAGATAACCACCACGGTCCTCCAGACCATATACCTCCGAAAGATGAGCACCATTCAGAACATGGTCCTTCATATGACCAATATCCTAATCAGTATGGCCCACCAAACGATGGTCCACCATCCTATCATGATGACCACCACGGCCCTCCGAAAGATGAGGACTTTCAGAACATGGTCCTTCATATGACCAATATCCTAATCAGTATGGCCCACCAAACGATGGTCCACCATCCTATCATGATGACCACCACGGCCCTCCGAAAGATGAGGATCATGGTCACCCAGAAAGCAGACCGCATTATGACAATTCTTTTAATAAAAATCAGTTTGAGGCGGATCGCGAAACGTTTGGAGGGCATTTTGACAAAAGAAGAAGACAAGGAAGGCGCCGGTGGTTTTCGGCTGGGCAAGCCGGCTTACCAACGAAACCAAAAGTACCAGCTATTAGAGCATTACGTCACAGACAACCAAGAAGAAGGATGCATAGACAGCGTCAAAGAAATTCGCGAAGGAAAATTGACACCAGCTTTGGAGNACCAGCTTTGGAGGTTACAAAGTTGACCACAGTCGCTTACGTTTCGGATAAATGTTTTCATGAAGTTTGCAGATACTCGCATTCCTAATTTATTGTAACATGATGGATTTCATTTACCCACAATTTTATTAAATAAAAGTATTACAAATTTTTTATAAAGACACAGTACGATAAAGTATTAATCAGACTCAGAAAATTAGAGTGCGTCAGTGGGAACCAGAAATGGTAAAATTTCTTGGGCCAGTCATTCCACCAAAAATGTCTACTTTAAGTTAAATGATTACAGTTTCAGGTATACATTTGTACTATGTTAAAATTAAGCACGGTAATCAGTGGAAATCTTTCTATTTTTAAACAAAGAAAGAAATTGGACAAGAATCAGGTTGAAATCTACAAGTTTCCTGGTTCTGCCCAACTTAATAATTGCTGGCTGCGTATATAGGAACACTTTATCTCGTGGGAAATTAAATACCTGTCCTTCATTTTTATTAGGACTTTGCCCACATTAGGTGAATTTTGCACAGTTAAAATTTCCTGATAATTAGTTCCAACTGAAAGGCTTCCATAAAGGTTTCCAAAATGAAGAAAAAAGTACATTGTCGTTACTATGCTCATATGTCATGTGAAATTTCAGATCGCGCCAGTCCAGCTCCACAAAGCATGAGAGTGCAGAATTAGAATTGTTCATGATTTGCGCCTACGTGCTTATCAATGTCTGATTGTAGCAATCCCATTGCATTGCGTAGTGTTGAGTTGCCACATGCCACATGCTGGGAATATAGGACGACTTTTTAAGGTGAATAGATATGAGTACATGCAACTTGCATCTGTAATTGTAACCTGTGCATAGTTACTACAAGTACAAAGCAGCGTTTGAAAGCAATGAAAAGATTGCTTCCGTCTACGTAGATGTAGAAATCGAATCCAGAATCCACCTCCAGAAATATCTTCAAGTACATCAGGTCGTTAAGAAAGAAATTTTCCGGATGCTGGAGGGTTAACTTGTAGCATTGTGCGTTTTTCTCTCGTCACATTCTCCAAGAACGTCATCACAACTATCTCAATTTAAAACACGAGGCAAGTTAGAATTTTAATGACTGCACGACAGCATCACGAGTTTGCTTGAAGTTCATGTGAACACCGAATGTAATAATGTGCAATACTATTACGCAAGTTACATCTTGGCTCTGCTAACACAGCCTTAACAAGTAAACTTTCTTGCTATCTAAAATTTGTCAGATTTACACTTAAATCAGATGCAGACAGACAGGCTGTCTCTCACGCCAAAGAACACGTACCATAATAAAGTCTTGCGAATTTCGAAATTTCTCTGGATTTTGCAGTTCATTATAAATGTGACCGCACTGTATTCATACTTCGAAAGTCTTTAATGCATTGATTTAGTATTTGCATACAGCATGAAACAATTTTAAATTCTGGTAAATCCAAAAAAGGTGTGTTGTCCACTACGCTAACATTTTTCAATATAATGGTCTACCTGCTCTACCTTTAAATATGTACTTAACGATTTGTGAGAGGAAAATATGTAGGCACATATGAGTGAGAAGCACTAGTTATCTTATTAGAAAAATGCACCTAAATTACTGACTTCAACCAATCCTGACGTGACCAGTCACTGTCATTTTAGCAACATTTTTAATTCGTGCATACTTATAACAATCCAAAACAACGTTCAGCCTATCGCGTGACTTTAAAATTCAATTTTCTACATGTATGTGCTATGGTAGTGCTGATACAAAGGTGAGAATTTGGGAGTCTGGGAATAAGAAATTTTGCAGCATACCTAGGTATCTAATATGTACTTAATTTTTATAGCTGCTACACAAGTGTCTCAATGAACAGATTGACCTCGGAGCATTTTGAAAAGAGGAAGTTGCAACTAACAAACTATATATGCAACGTTAACGTTCTCAGCTAGGCACTTTTAGCCTGGAAAATCCGGCTTAAAGGTACGCTGACCACCGGCGTTATCACAATAATCACAAACCTATAGCTTAATCCAGTTCTGGTATGTAAGCCTTTTTGTTACCCTCTTGTAAGGAAGTTGAACTTACTAAAGTTCAACTTCCTTGTTCCAACTCAGCTTCAAGTCATGAACCTTCATCATTTGCAAACTGCAACAGAATGCATAAAGAATGCCTATATGAACGGAGACTTCAAACTTGCAACTTGTCTAGCATCATACTGACAACACTAAAAATGTCTAAAATTGATTTTTTCTCAACTAATTAACGCTTAGGTACTTGAATAACCGGACTGGACCAGAGGGATCAAAATTTTGCCTTCACTGTTTATATAGTTAGTAAATAATTTGAATTAGAATGCTTTTCATATGTAGCATATATATAATAATAAATGACGTCATTGATGTTTTTAATAGCTGTCATAAAATAGCAGCAAACTACGCATAGCCTGTGTAGCAAAAACCAAATGGTTAGATAAAAACTTGGATAAATATTTAGTGCCTAGTAGTGTCTGTTTAAAACTATATTTATTTCAGTTGATAAAATTGTTGGCAGCACACAGCACAGCCGCCCGTGGGAAATTATTATTTGTACTGGCTTTCTTCAGCATAATTTCTGTTCCGTATTTTTTTACATTCATGGGGATTTGTTGCAATCTTGTAAAAAAATCTTGACTATATTATACTCCTCAATTAAACCCACGTTAGGAATGTGAACCCCAACCTATATGGGAGCACAACAATGAACCCGAAGAATACCTATGCAATGCTACAATGTAAACATCTTGAGTACATTTTTTTGCAAATTTGCAAATTCAGCCATATAAATACCAGGTTGGAAGATGGAATTACTCCAGTTTTGCTCCCAGTTCTGCACCGTGCAGAAGGGTCAGTTTCTTGGTGCTTCCATAGAGTCGTACGAAAGTTGAGGTATTGTGTTCGTTTTTTGACAACACAGACCAAAAGTGTCACCACCCCGAAAGTTTGAAATATCCGTCAAGTTTTAGGAATTTTTATTTCTGGAAGCTAAAGACGGTCTAGTTTCTAAACGACTCTTTAAGACAGCTTTTACAAGATTGTCTTTAGGAAACGCAACTAAAGAAGCTTTGGACAGCCACCATGGGTATCCTTACCGAGCAGAAATCTTTTGCGGGTTTGGAAAAGGTCGTAGCTGAGGAGCAACAATTGCAACTGGAAAATCCAGCTGCAGTTTCACCAGCATCCCTTACAAAAGAAGAATCAAAATGTTTAGAGGAGTTGCGTAAACTCATTACAGGTATAATCAAGGAGGCTCCACCAATTATCCTAACTAATTGCAATGCTAACTATTTTTGGAAATTCTTTGCAAAAAGCTATATAAAAATGTGTTGGATTATTACAGAGGATGAGGAAATGCGCGAAATCGGTGTTGATGAAGATGAAGTATTCCTTCTTGCTTTTGTTCGTGGCAAACGATGTGATGCTGAGAAAGCTTTTAAGACGGTAGGTATGAAGCAACGGTACTAGAGGGAAAAAAATTCCTTTAGCCTGCCATGTATTAGATAAGAAACTAGTTTGATTTCATTCAACGAGCAAAAATAACAGGATGTAAAAGCAGATTAGCGAAGATGTTTGTTTTGTTCCTTGGATTTCATTAACGCAAGGGCATTTAGGGCATGTAAATTTACATTTGCAATTCTATGTCTCAAATCTCGATTCCATCGTCTGGAGATCGAGACAGATAATGGTTAACTAATTATTATTTTTATTTCACTTGAATATCCACAGCTTAAAAATTACATTCAAATAAGGAAAGTCAAATACCCACAGTTCTTCCAAAATTTAACTCCAAGAAAGTGGAAGTATTTAGTGGATGGAAGTTGCGGACCGAGATTCGCTGCCATGCTCAAGCACACAGACAATGAAGGAAGGAAAGTTGGAATAGCGCGTTGCTCACTATTCAACCCTAATGTTCACAAGGGGGATGACGTCGTAGAGGCATTTGTCACCGCAGGACTTGAGCTTCTTCGAACTGAGGAAGCCCCTCGAAATGGCCTCGTCCTGGTTATCGATGCGTCTGGATTTGGATTCAAGCATGCCAGGGAATTTTCCATGGCTCGTATTTACATGATTCTCCAGATTTTCTTGGTGAGAACTTGGAACTTTTTGGCTTCCAAAAAGAAATGTGCTATTTTTTTAATTTCTGGTATATGTTAACTTCATTAGAGTGCATACCCGGTGAAGTACAAGGGATTTCACATTTTAAACAACAACTTTTTATTCGATACCATCCTTTCAATTGTCAAGCAATGCATCCCAAAGAAGCTTAGAGATAGGGTAAGTAAATTAATTGTTGTGGTGTAGAAGTGGCAATTGGATTCTATCCCACCATCAATATCAATTAAATGTACTGAATCCAGGAATTGTGTTCGTCATATTTAGATCCATCTTCACGGCAGCAATTATGCCTCGTTGCATAAACACATACCTCGTGAAGTTCTGCCAGAATGCTTCGGAGGTCTCCTTCCCGGTGAAGAAGCCTACGATTTAAACTTAGAGAAGCGTCTTTTGGATAAAATAGAGTATTACGAAAAGACCGCTAAGTAAGTAAAGCAAAACAAGTTCATTAATGATATGTTTAGATTGCAAGACAAGTATTGCACGCTTATATGCTTGTAGCTCATGTCCAGTGCAACTTACTACTCCAGCAGTAAATAATTCTGGTGTGGTGACCTTAAAAACCAGTTTAATTGCTTTAGATTTTCACACGTTTAAAAGCTTCAATCTTTTCCTTCTTTTTAAAGCAACGTGTAATTATTCATCAATAGCCAGCTACTTGTATTAGGTTATTAAGGTATGATCTGTAGTGCTGGTAATTTTTCATGTACGGTTACGCAGTAATTGTGAACTACTTGTCTTGTCTTGTGCAGTCTTGTGTAAGTATATTTCCATGTTTCTCCTATCCAGGAACTGGTAGTATCGAATGCTGATTTTTAAATATACCACTGTCCTAATGCCAACAAAATTCGAATTGGCTAGGGAGGAACTGGAGTGCGAAAGCTTTGTTCCAATTTTCGAACCTAATCACTAGCGTTTTCTTCTCTGTCGCCGTAATGCCCGAATAGTTTTGCTCGTATGAGAAAGCTACATCTGAAACACATGCTACGCTACATAATAAATTATAACCACTATCTGTGATTTATAAATGAGAAGTTGTGTCTAATTAAGTATTATTTGCTAGCAAATGCCGAATAAATGCTTATTCTTGAAAAAATTTACAGATATTTTTCAGCATATTTTAAAATCACAAAAATGCTTCTAATCTTAAATTGCATTACATAACCTTAGCGTTCGTCAACTATACTAACAGGAAATAACAGATTATTTTTAGCTGTCAGCCGTCATCGCCATTCTCCACTTCAAATTGTATAATGAGCACTCATTATTTAAAATTGTGGCTTCTACCGCAGAAAGCAGTAGACAGTGGGAGCAGCATTATTTCTCCAATTTGTATCTGCACAAATGTTGCTGCTTACCAGTTGGTGGTCATAAGCTTGCCTCCGTAGTTCTTTAATTGGCTTTACCTACTTGCTTGAAATGATATCAGTGAAATCCTCGAACCTCTTATCCAATGAATATGTATATGAATATAATCTAAATGTGAATGACTTAAAACGACGGTAATATAGGCTAAAGTGACTGGAAGAAGTCACCCGTTACTTCACGCCCTCCTCCTCCTATAAAGATCTCATATCAACACTTATTAACGCATATTCTAGCTTAAACCGAATCCTTAAATTCACATACCTACTTTGAATGGCAATGATGATAGATAAAGCCTTTTTTATTTTTAAATCGATCCCAACCCCAAGTAAAGTTATGTATGACCAGCAGCAAAGTAAAATGCTACTTTTTGTTTGCATTTATGCGTCTGTGAGAGAGATTAATAGCACCAGTACCAAAAACGTAAGTCAAGTGGGAGATCTCGTCGAAAAGTTCACACAGTACTATATACTTATTCTGTCAGCATGAAATAGTGAAACTGTAAGTTTTAATTCAGTTTTATATATTTTTTTAGCAAGTATTAACGATAAACTTGTCCAATTACACCATAATTAGCTGATTAAGACTTAAGTGGCATAAGCAAAATAATTTCCTCGCCGTGCGCATTTCAACTTTTCTAACTTATCACATTTTTAATATTTTTCGCATTTATTTTGCCGAGCTATGGTGTAAAATGTCAGAAGTTTATCATTTTGCTTGTTTTTCTTGTTTTCATCGGTCATCCGTCACCTTCATATGACCCATCCTATAATTTCCACCAATCGAGCAAAATTCTGATTTTCACAATCAGTATAAAATCACAAAAGTTCAATCTGTCATCCTGATTAATTTAGTATCGAGTATCTTTTAATAGGAACAGTACTTAATCTTATGGAATCATTTTGGTAAGCAATCATTTTACTTGAAGACGTCCAAGGAGAAACATGAGTCACTACAAAGAGTACAATTTTCTTACTCAGCTCACCAAAGGGCTTCCCTTGGATCCCCTTCCTGTGGAGCCACAGCTTCATCCTGGTGTTCCCCACGCACCCGTAAGGAAAGTTCCATTGAGTGCGGGCGAAAAGCAGTTAGCAGTTCAAAATGCGCTGAGATATTTTCCAGTAAAGTTTCATGGGAAGCTTTCAGCCGAATTCAAACAAGAGCTGGAGGTTTACGGGCACATTTACATGTACCGATTCACACCAAGTTTTCCCTTAAAGGCGTACCCTATTGATGCATTCCCTGCAAAACTTGAAGAAGCCAGGGCTGTCATGCTCATGGTCTTTAATAATTTGGATCCTGCAGTGGCTCAGTTCCCACAAGAGTTGGTGACGTACGGAGGAAACGGTCAAGTGTTTTCCAATTGGGCACAGGTGCGTCATACGAATAATAAGGAAAAACAGTAAAAATTAAAAATTGGTAATTATTTTCAGTCACATTCTCAGAATAATTTATTTTAAATTTTCATAATTAATTTTTTGCTTGGCAGTTTTGGATATTTATGAAGTATTTGAGCGAAATGGAAAACACGCAAACTCTCTCCATGTACTCCGGACATCCAATGGGACTGTTTCCATCCGGAGCTATGAATCCTAGAGTAGTTATTACAAATGGGATGGTTATTCCCAACTACTCTAGTCAACAGGAGTATGATAAAATGTTTGCTCTAAATGTGTCCATGTATGGACAAATGACAGCAGGAAGCTACTGCTACATTGGGCCGCAAGGAATTGTCCATGGAACCACAGTACATTATTATCTCTTAATTAAACTTACATAAATGTTTAACCAGTTAATTAGCTAATTGGTTATGATGGAATAAAGATATGGTTTTCCATTCGTTCATTTAGATAACATTGTTAAACGCTGGAAGAAAATACTTAAATTCAGCAAATCTGCAAGGCAAAACTTTTGAGGAGGCGCAGAGCATGATGGTACAAAATCAGGAGAAATTTAAAACTTTGGTACAGGAAAGTTTAAGGAGGCAAGTGACCGCAATCCGGAAACTGACAGCAATTGATGGCAATGGAAAAATGAGGTTCTGGGATTACGGAAATGCATTTTTACTTGAGGCTAGCCGGGCAAATGCGGAAATTCTCAAAGACGGCGACTCGTCTACATCAACTGAGTTTATTTATCCTTCCTATGTAGAAGATATTATGGGGTGAATATTACGCACTATAAATTATTGTAAAAATTCGATTTATTGCCTATTTATTACTTTTCAATAGAACTTGACAACTTCCTTGTTATAATTTTCCATGTAGTGATATTTTCTCACTGGGATTTGGTCCATTTCGATGGGTATGCTGTTCAGGTCTTGAAGAAGATTTGGAAAAGACAGATAAAGCCGCAGCTCAAGTTTTCAGAGAGCTGCTTGCTGAGAAGGACCTTGATGAAGATGTTAAAGTTCAGTATGAAGAGAATCTTAAGTGGATCGAAGAAGCTGGGAAGCATAAGCTGGTTGTAGGCTCCCAAGCTCGAATTTTATACAGCGACTACATTGGACGTTCAACTTTAGCTCAGCGGTTCAATCAGCTCATTCAGAAGGGAGAACTGAAGGGGCCTGTGGTAATTAGTAGAGACCATCATGATGTTTCTGGGGCAGATAGTCCTTTCAGGGAGACTTCAAACATCCGAGATGGCTCAATAGTTCACTGCGGACATGGCAGTTCAGAATTTTATTGGCGATGGGATTCGCGGTGCTACATGGGTAGCCCTTCATAATGGAGGGGGTGTCGGATGGTAAGTTAAGTTCTTGCTACACTCTATTTCAATTTCGATGAATCCGAAAGAATTAAAACTGATACTTTACATACAGGGGTGAAGTGACCAACGGTGGATTTGGGCTAGTGCTTAATGGCAAAAACTCCGACGTTGCTGCCAAGCTACTGTTATGGGACGTTAATAACGGAATAGCACGAAGGGCTTGGGCTGGAAACAAAAATGCCATAAAGGCAATTCAGTCTGCAATGAAGAGATGCACTGGCTTGAAAATCACATTGCCAAACTACTAATGCAAAATGTTATTACCATGAGTCATAATAAAAATAAGTTATAGTCTCCAATTTATAGTTACTCTAATTAATTTTAACGTGGCAGTTTTACTGCAGCAAATCATAAACAGAATGCAATATCGTATGGTCTGTGAACAATGACAGATGCATCACCGGCACAGGAAAACCGCTGATGTCGAAATGAAAAAGCTCTTGAGCTTCAGTACATAGCATCTAGATGGCTTCCACTACGCAAACGCAAGAAGTAAAGTTTGTGGCGTTGAATAGTAGCACTAGACAGCTTTCTTCCATATAAGCCAATGCTGCATTGCAATTGCATGCATCAGTCAAGGACTCAATATTTTCCGTCGCTTTGTTAATAACTTCGCGAAATAAAATAAATCTTTTGCATAAATTAATAGAATCATTTTAGTTCATACATTAAAATTAAACTAAATTAAAATTTTCTTTAATTTCAGTTTAGTGATTCGTTCTAATGTAGCAGTAAAAAAAATTGAATGCTCTTAAGTGCAGACCTTGTCAAAATTTAAATGGCCCCTTTGTTAGTGACGGTTGCTCTCACCTTACCGCAAAAGGATAAATGAGAAGCAGTGCATTATAACCAGAGAGGAGTAAAATGCTCATAATTTGGACTGAAAATACCAATTTCGCGAGTTAAATAATGCTGATTTCCTCTTTCCGTTGTTTTATTTGATTAAGGGCCCCGTTCTTCATCCTCTCCATTCTCTCGCTGCATTTAAATGTGCTTCTAAGTAAGTACGACAAGGATGTCGTCTATTGTCAAAATGATGGCTGGGCTGGAACGTACTACGCAGTAAAGTAAAATGACGGAAGGGGAAAACGAAGTAAAGATATACTTAAACTTTATTAAAGAGTCTAGTGATCCCCTCCATTTTATATTATTGTCCTATTACCCTCCGTTTCGAAGTAAATTGTAGGGTAATAAAAGTAATAATATTGCACAAAAAACTTAGAATCGGCCTTAACCAGCTCCACGATAGCCACGTTATTAGGACTATAACTTTGCTGAATAGCTTCCTCTTCATTCAAGTTTTTCCTTTTTGTTCTCCATGAAACTACATAGTTATAACGAGAATGGATGAAAAGTTTTGTGGTTAGTTTAACCGGAATTTCATTGTCTATTCAATGCCTCTTTTATGCCCCGTCGGTCTTTTGGTCTTGGTTGGACTGAGACAAAAAGCTTTCTCTCGGAACGTATAACGTTTTTGCATGGCATTGAGTCATACTCAATTATAAGTATACGCTCGGGTATTTACGCTCCCGAAAGTTCTCTACACAATCCTATATAGCGGGCGACTACTAAAAGGGAAGGATTTTTAGTCGACAGCGTTGTTATAATATGACTATGCTGTCGTCACAGCCTTTATATGAGCTTTTGCTGCGAGACCGCTGTTATGAAATAATGGACGAGCGTACGTACACATCGCTTTGTCCGGAACAGGAAGGGTTTTATGGGAATTGAGCAAATTATATTGCGGTGTGGATCCAAAGTAAGCACTCGAGTCCATTTGTGACGGCGATATGGGACTAATAATGCTGTGGGCTGAGCACACTGCAAAGTGAGCACCACAGTAAAGTAAACGTCGGGAACTATTCACGGCATAATTTTTGGTATAATAATAAGGTCGTACTTGGTTTGCTTCCTTTGGTATCTGCTTAGTGCTTATACGCATTAATCCCGTCGTTTTTCTCATTTTCTCACAGTGGTTCGGATGCGCTACATTCAGACTACAAGCTACAAAGTATCGCGTTTATAACTATCAATTAAAACAGGGAAGTTTCGAGGTACCTAATTGCATTTTCCGAGTCACTGCTGTTTATTCAAGTCTTCTTGCTTGTTTTATTCTGCACCACAGTTTCGCTTTTCCTTCAGAATGCACGTGTTGGGCATATGTAGCTAGATGCTTTTAACTCTCTTGTATGAATAAAGCATCATTCCCGTAGCTTGTCTGGCTGGCAGTTGAATTTGAATCACTCTTTTTAAAAATGAAAAAGGAATTGAAGAGGTGGAGCGGCTTGATGCTCAATAAGCAGAGTTAATGAGCTAATTTCAAAAGCTTCGCCTCACACCTTGAAAATTGCCTTTTTCAAAAAGTAAAACAGTTCTGTCAAAAAATCTCCAAAACTGCTTTGCTCATATGTCTGCATCTGAAAAGGTGTATTTGCTTACTTTACATGTATCAGCAAATGTCCAAAACGATAGTCATGCCACTCACCCAGTCACCTCCTTGTTATTCGAAACTGTGCATCAACTGTAAAACGCTAAACCATCACCAACGCCTGTGATGGTGGCATTCAATTCAGTCTAATTATAATAACGCACACATCACAAAAAATGCTCTAACTGCTCTGGGGGCAGGCATGTATCTCGGAAAAAATGGGGAAAAGTGTAGGTTGTCAGTCAATCAGTCAATCATTCATCCATCCAAAAACTGTATTTTGCTTATTACGTGAAATAGCCTAAACCTACCTTTGAGTGTTTAAACTGAGCAATATCATTTGAGTGCTCTTTTTTTTAAAAAAAAAGTCCATCGTTTTTTAAAAAATATTTAAGAATGATTGCGTGCAAGACGGAAACAAAAAGTACCCACTTTATATTTTATGTACTACTTGATCGCATAGTGGATCTTGTGTTTCTGTCAATGTGTACATTGTTGCGTGTATACATGAGGAGGCTGAGTGTATACACGATGTAAGCATTTTGCTCCGTTAACAAGCAAAAAATACAACACCGAATTTTCAATTCAAATTCATTGTCGTGTGCATTGTTACGGTGTTTGTTGGACACGACAACAATGGGAATGCTTGCCTACCTAACTACACAACACAAATTCTCGACACTTGTATCCTATCTGATGATTAACCTCGTCAGTCCTCGTTTGTGCAACATGCACTCAACAGCACTACAATAACGCTCAGTCAGCTCAACCAGCTAGTCCGCTTCGTCTCTTTTGTTTCCCCAATCCTGACTAATCATCGTTCTCTTGAAGAGGGTTTCCTTGTTCTACGATATCTACCTCGTTGTTAGCCTCGTAGAACAACCAAAATCTTATTTTTGTGCATGATGCTATAGAGAAAACAAAAAAGAGAATCTAATCGAATGTCTCATTGTCAGTTTTTTAAAAACATGAAAAAAGGTAGGAAAAGAGGAAAAATACAAAAATGCGATGTGATCAATGACAATCTGTCCAGTCTCTTAATCATTTAGAATTTGTCACCGTCAACCCTCATTTTAAAAAATGAACAGATTTTTATTAGATGGTTTTAGGATATCTGTTTCATCAAAGAAGCTTCCTTGGGATTTGTTGAACGTGCTTTTCTTTTAAAAAATCAGGAAAATAAGTTTTAGAAATTCATTTTCAACCTCCCATCCGTTTTTAACATTCCAGTTGGGTGATCGACATTTCCGCAGATAGCTATTTAAAGATATAAATAATAATGGAGGTACCCAATGACTAGCAGTCTTTAGCAGGAAACAAGCAAAAAAAGGCAGAATTACCTAAAAATTAATGAGACTAGATTATGCCAGCGTATCGGGTTGAGAAACTTTTTAAATATCGTATTACAATTGCACCTACTACGAATACTCATGTAGCACATAATTCCACCTTTTTAGTAAACTGCGCTGGAATGCTTTTTTATTAAATTTTGGCGGGTGCGTTTGTAGTTTGGAACGTATCAGTTTCAATTTTCACTTGCATTATTAAAAACGTCAATCATAATTGTGATAATCGGAATGACTGTTGTTGAATAACTGTATCAGATCTTAAGCACGATATGGCTCCATATATTTCAATAAAAATGAGGAAAGGTTATGGTTATTTTGGAACGTATCAGTTTCAATTTTCACTTGCATTATTAAAAACGTCAATCATAATTGTGATAATCGGAATGACTGTTGTTGAATAACTGTATCAGATCTTAAGCACGATATGGCTGATATGGCTCCATATATTTCAATAAAAATGAGGAAAGGTTATGGTTATACATGCACTGGAACGCCCAGAAACAATGAGAATTAAGCGGTGAAGAATTTATCTCATTTGATGACGGCTGGTGGGCGTCCACCTTAAATTGCTTGTTTTTAGCTTCAAACATTCGCCCAAGTAAATTTCCTCACATTTTTTTACAACTGTGCCCTGAATGAAAGTATTTTTATTGTAGAAAGGCTAACCTGAAGAACTCCCTTGAAAACGCATCCCAGCAATCATCAGTAAGTAAATGGGAATAGGTAAATAGCAGAGATGTAATCATATCGCATGCTCGCATCAATTTTCAGCCAGCTAAAATGAAGAGAAAGGTAAATGGGAATCAGTTCATATCATAAAAGTAAAAATGTGGAACTTTGAATCGTGTAATGTAATATGTATGCAATTCATGTAAAAAAATCAAGAAGGTTGTATTACTGATGAAATCAATTATTAGAACGATGACTTCGAGGTGTGTGGCATGCCTCTCCCTATTAACGGCTGCGTGTTTCCCATCCAACCTTTACTTTAGCATTTTAGGCACAAACTCCAAAACAGGGGATTACAAAGCACAATTCAATCAACAACAATAAAGGCTTATCGTGACTCGCAATCGCTCTATTCAGTCAATAATAACACCACAGATACATCTAGCTTATTGCTATCGATCGATTCTTGGAAATATAAGGGTATATCATTGTTCATATCCATTGTGTTCGTGAGTACGAAGCGCTTTAAGGGGATTACTTGAAACTTTCCTGCTCAAAATTTATACATGAATACTATCGGACATCGGTTGCGTTGTCGAAAAAGAAATAAACAACATTCTCCAATTTTTTTTGTTCGTAAGAACAAAAATATTTTTACAGATCAACTGAAAATCTTTTACACTTTCATTCAG
>JAHZND010001833.1:0-18697 GCA_027744115.1 Acrocyrtus sp. NNG-2020 | reverse complement strand
GGCTTAGCAGAAAAAAATAACTTTTGAAGTCAGGTAAGAAGGAGAACTGCGACTTTTATGCAAACAGTAAGCCAAATGTCGACTTTCTATGCGTGTGTGCTTGTACTAGTCTTCCCAATAAAAGCTGAATTAGGCGGGAGAGGTGTAGAGATCCCAAAGATAATGGTGGTATGTACTCATGCATTTCATCTATCATTTCATATCATGATCATCTTCATCAAGTTATATGCTTTTAAGCTAAAAGTTCGCATTGCAAGTGCGAGACTGGGTAATTGGATTATCTTCAGAATCTATCCGTTATATACTGTCTGACAGCCGTTTGAAGAAATGAGGAATGCAATCAACCAGCTCCACCACTGCAATCTTCGTAATTATAAGAACTTGTGATGAAGCAAAAAAACGGCAGTTAAAAAACGTTATTATTGTACATTTTATTAAGCTCCTCATTATTGGTGTGCGCATTATCTTAGGCAGGTCTCCATCAGAAAATTTATTTTTTTTTTCGTTTGCAAAGTACACCACTGGGCACTCCGTAATAATGCCTTTTCTCTGCTCTCTGATGAAGCACAACAGTTTGTTCATGCATAAAAAAAAGTTCTCACAGAAGTGCTGTAGCCTTGAACTGAACGGAGGGAGAAAAGNCAGGTCTCCATCAGAAAATTTATATTTTTTTTCGTTTGCAAAGTACACCACTGGGCACTCCGTAATAATGCCTTTTCTCTGCTCTCTGATGAAGCACAACAGTTTGTTCATGCATAAAAAAAAGTTCTCACAGAAGTGCTGTAGCCTTGAACTGAACGGAGGGAGAAAAGCAAATGTATGACCAAAAAATGGACCGGAAACTGCGCAACAAATAATAAGGAGCATCATGAAAGCGAATAAGTAGTCAAGTCAGACACCTACGGTTTCGATGTAGTTACTTCTGATAATAAATGTTCTTCATGGAATCCAAACAATCCCGTATAAAAAGGATCATTATAGGAGGATCATCCTCACGATATATTATGCTCCTACTAGATCGGCATTCTGACGGCGGACTTTTAAAAATGCGAATGAAGCAGAGAAAAACTTTTTATCTTCCATCAGTTTAATTCACATTTTTTATAAGTACCCCATTGTAACTTCATGGGAAAAAGGGGGCAGAATTTTATGTGAATGATTATTACTTTCACGACAAAAATGCTTCAAATGCCTTTCTGGAAGTCGTAATGGGATGCTTATTTCATTGAAGTTTGTGATGGCACTGACGAGGAGCAGACTGGATCTTGCTCCATTAAAGCAGTTAACAGCAGCACGTAAAAATTAAATGAGTTTAGGCTTGATCATCATGCTCATATTCGTGTGTAAACTTTAGAGCATGTCAAGTTACCCCATGAAATGACCAAAGAAAATGAGCTGGAGCTGGACTATCCATCTTGCAACTGTCGGCTGACTTTTTTTGTTTTGTTGCTTACAGCATAGTAAACACATTTAATTTAGTGATTGCGAATTACACATCAATAGCGATTTAAGCAGCAATTGCCTCCCATTCACTACCTTTTTAAGTGCCATTTTGACTCTACAAGACGAAAATTTTATTCAAATCAGATTCATTGCAAACTGTCTCGGATGACGTGTGTGCCTCGTTCTTTTAAAAAAGTTAAAAAGCAGTGTCGGCAAGCTCTTTTGCTGAAGAGTTTTTAGGCTGCCGTAATTTCCCAAATCTGTCCAAGATAAATCTACTCACTCTCCTACATTACAACATTTCTTGTGCTACACACTTCACTTTGTTAGTTTGCAATCTGGTAGCGTAGTTTATCGCAACAGTCGCGCATCCAAATTACATACATTTCGTCTGATTACATAGGTGACAATATTTTTACTTGTCCTGATCGCTGAACACATAAAAAACGCGGCATATCTGCATGTCGCACAGATATTTATCCTTATCTTTATGGCAAATTATGTCTGTACATTTTTCGAATTGCTTAATAATCTTGTTGTTATTTGTTCGTACGACTAATTGTTTTGGGGAGGAGGGCATGGCAAACCAGAATGACAAAATGGTTTTCATACGCTTTGAAATCCGAAAGGCCTTACACTCCCTTCTTTGTTTGTGTGCTCTTTAGTGAAGTTGTAGGCATTTTACTAACTATATACGAGAGCATGATGCATGCATGAGCAGATTCGAAAAATTCTCAATTAATTTCTGTTCACTTGTTTTCATCTTCTCAAGGAACTTGTGAAGAGATGTACGAGGATGAAGGCGGCACGAAGTACACAAGATACGATGCCATCCTTATAGGTGGACTGGCATATATAAAACTTCGTTATCGTCACTGTGCGCCTGCCGTGATGCCAATTACAGTCGTTGCATTTTATTTAGTAAATCTGATTGTACTGTCACATTTTTTTCCTTGCATGGGATAATTCCCTGGATTGAAATTTATTTGTCAACAACACTACTAACGCAATTTTTTTAAGGTGACACCAATCCATGGATCTGTCACTGTCAGTCGATCACAATAAGCCTTTACAACAATTGGTATTGTCTCAATAACAGGGTTTGATACAGCTCCGCTCCTTCTGCTGTCGTGCATATTAAATTATTGTTTCGCAAAATGGAACCTTGACTGACAAGAATGGAATATATTTTTTTTCATTTGCTGATTAAGTGCAACTCTTCGTTATCGTCACTGTGCGCCTGCCGTGATGCCAATTACAGTCGTTGCATTTTATTTAGTAAATCTGATTGTACTGTCACATTTTTTTCCTTGCATGGGATAATTCCCTGGATTTGAAATTTATTTGTCAACAACACTAACGCAATTTTTTTTAAGGTGACACCAATCCATGGATCTGTCACTGTCAGTCGATCACAATAAGCCTTTACTCTACAACAATTGGTATTGTCTCAATAACACGGTTTGATACAGCTCCGCTCCTTCTGCTGTCGTGCATATTAAATTATTGTTTCGCAAAATGGAACCTTGACTGACAAGAATGGAATATATATTTTTTTCATTTGCTGATTAAGTGCAACTCTTTACCTGCTACTCCCTCCTACCCAGCTAATTTCTCGACTTTTTTTTTGGAAATTACAGCTGAAAATTAAATTTCATTTCTGAAAAAAAAAATTCTACGAAATCCTTGTCTTCTTGCGCTCTTTAGATCGTACAAGGATTTTTAAATGTCTTGAATGGCTTATGAATAAAATTCACGATTGACATCAGACCCATCCCAAAACTCTCTTTAAAGCAGTAATTTTTCTTTCGTGCTGTTTTCTTAATTCTTAAAAGTATTATCGGTGTGCGCACTAGTGCCACATGGAATAACCCAGCTCAGCAACAACATGATCATGTTTTCCGTATTAAAATGGGTGTAAACAGCACACGTCATGTGCACAAAAAGCAGAGATAAATGAAGGATTTGCTAAACACTTTTTCTCAAGGAAAAACCTTTTGAAAATAACTATTTTCGTACAAACTAGGCATCTCTTAAACGCTGTCATCATAACTCATCTCAACATGAGTTAGCTCGAATCTGCTAATAAAAAAGCGAAATGCCCTTGCTCGTAGCTGCCACTTATTTACTCAAGAAAGTTTGCCAGAACTTTTAGCTTAACCTCCACGAAATCCACACTCCATGAAATTAACGTGCAATTATATTTTTGTTTTGTGACACTATCGAAAGGTGAGCTATTACTTTTCGTACTTATTTTCTACAAGGCTGCCACCTGTAAGAAGCAGAAATAGAAAAAAACGCTAATTAAATCAACGCACACTATAACAAACAAAGTGGGCGAGGGTTCTGTTCTGACACTGCCAAGCTCACGGAAGTTACCCTTTTCATATACCCAATTTATGAGTTGAGTAGGTCAGGTGTCCACCTGGAAAAGGAACTCAAGCTAGTTGTGTAATTGTTATCACACTACGTAAATACTTTCCCTACCTCTTTTTTATTACTGCTATCAATTTCTCATCGTGGGATAGTTTCGTCCAACCATAAAATTCGTAGCAATTTTTTTTACCTTGCACTCCCTCCCTCTCCACGCTCATCCCTTTAATAGGGGAGCACTCAACCAAACCATTTTAAAAAAATTTCATTCCCAAACACCCCACATTTTTCACAGGACAGGAAAAAGCTGTATGAGCCCTTTGATATTGCACTTTTCAAGTCGACAGAATTTTTCTCATAGTTGAGGACTGCTGTGAAATGCATGAAAGGCAAATTAAAAACCTTCGGACGAAAAGGAGCCTTCGCCCTAAAAATAAAATAATAACAATAACAGCAGGTTGTCATTATTGTCATTCCTCTGCGTATTATAATAGCTGCCCCACATTAAATGAAATGAGAGGGGAGGGTTAATTAATAATAACCGACTGAGATCACTCAACTGTATCAACAGCCAAAGGAGGGCATGTCGATTTCCACTCAATTCTCTCCTATTTAAAACAGGAGAATGAGTATGGTCATTATTCTACTAATTCATAAAAGAGAAATTAAGTTTGAGTCTACACGAGGAGTAGGAGTGTGAGGCAAGCGGAGGAGCACTACAAAAAAAACAGAAACAGCAACGATTTTTCAATTGCACCATAAAAAATCAAAACGCTCCGTGATCGTCATCATTATATTGAGGGCAAAAACGTATGGGAAAAACTTCGCTCTTCCCTGCTCTTGCTCTGACTGGGCTCATTTTCATACGGAGACTGTACACAACCCTTCTTTAAATACGGGCAGACATACGTGAATGCTCATTATATTCACAAAGTAATTTCGGCACACAAGAACCAAGCCCGAGAAACAAGAAATGCAGGTCCTTTGGAACATAATAAAAGTTCTTTTTTATTTAGAAAAGTGTATTATATGCATGATGACGATAATAATAATAAACAGTTTATGGTGCTGGTGGCAGTGGCGGTGGTGGTATTTCTCTTAGGCGTGTATATTATAGCTGCAGATATAGGTACGTCTTTTTTTCATTGTTTGATGCGAAAGGGTTGATATTTTGATGTGTATGTATGGGAGCACCAGCCGTACTTCCGGCCATCACACATTAACCATCATTTCATATTATGTGCGTCGTTCCATCCCTGCCTTCTATTGCCATTATAGTGCACAACCACAGCGCTACTTTTTTGATGCACCCCTTTTCTTATTTTTTCTCCATTAAAGCAGAAACAGTAGGTACATGAGGCTCTCAGCTCTCATGATGACAAACAAGCCCGGCTTAAAATATATTTTAATACCTTTCATGTATTTTATTTACATGTCTCTAGATTCAAAGATAGTGCAGATCTCTGGGAGGAAATTCTCTTCGCTTTTTTTCCCTCCGCTTTATAAAACTGATGAGCAGGTAAAAAATCTAGTTCAGATGAGTGAACTGGTCCGTTGTGCAAACACGGGAGTAAAAATGTAGCTTTCTCTTAAGGCTGTGAATATGCATATATTTTTGTTTTTCAAAATGGGGCAGTTGGTTTGGTTGGTAGTTGGTATGATGTGCCGATAATTATCTGCTTGAAGCTATTTATAATTTCCTTGTAGATTATTTAGTCATCATCCAGTATTTTTGTCTTTGTTTGAATGTACAGATTTCAAGTTAATTTTGGCTACAGATGAAGGAAATGCTTCTCCGTAAGGGAAGGGTGAAGTCTACTAAATTGGTTGAATGAGAGGGGCTCCGGAGTATTCCTGAAAATGGGAAGGGAACGAGAACGTTTCGCAGATAATAGAGGAAAAGTACTGCGAGTGGGTCATCAAAACAAAGAACCGACGCGACTCGTCGTCACCCAACCGTGAACTCATATCATGATTTGCTCTGTAAAAAAAAGTTAACTGACTCATTTTTTTCACTTTTTTTCTAGCTGATAATGGAAGTGGAAGTTTTTTTGGTCTCCCTTTTACAGTGACCGCTTCTGACTGTGGCCATCTTGGAGTCATGCCACAATCTCAAAAGACTATTCATTTCTAAATAAAAACCTGTCAGCATACTTGCGGTGGCTGGTGCTGGTGGTAGCTCGATATGCTCTGACTTGACTTTCTGACAGAGTTTTAAGAGATTTTCTGGAATTTTTAATCGCTTATTGAGGATTTCCAAATAACTTGTCTTTCCCAGAGAAAACGGTCTGCGGAAAATGTTTTTCAATTCGTATATTCCTCCTGTTCTCAGTCCTTTCCTTTCGGGTTAGCAAGTGCAGCATGTAATTCCAGCTAATTCCTAATCTAAACATCAACCACGCTTTATTTAATCTAGGCCCTGTAATGATAATTATCCTTGGAGAGTGCAAGATGAACTAGCCAGAAACAATTTCGCAAGCTGACCAAACCAGATCTCTTCGTGAGAATTCACCAAATGAGCAACTTTTATTAAACGTAAGCAAGCAAGCTTCTTTGTGAAAACGAATGAAAAATTACATCCCATTGTCTAAGACATACATCACAGTAGTCAACATGATGAAACGTGCATCCACAAAACACCAGATTATTACTATGATTAAACCTTTATAAAGTGGACAATGTGGGACCTCGCAACAACAGTACAGAAAAAACAATCAGTATTTTGGACCTCATGAAACCTTCTCTACGTTCTCCTTACAGAAGTCAAAATTGTTTGTAAGGTGAAGAAAAATGGGGTAGCCTCACAGCCCTCATAAAAGTAGAGCCACCTGCATAGCACGGAAGACCACGCACACACTGCACTCTGGAAACTCCAACAAAAAATACATCGAAATTGATTATTACTATGATTAAACCTTTATAAAGTGGACAATGTGGGACCTCGCAACAACAGTACAGAAAAAACAATCAGTATTTTGGAGCTCATGAAACCTTCTCTAACGCTCTCCTTACAGAAGTCAAAATTGTAAGGTGAAGAAAAATGGGGTAACCTCACAGCCCTCATAAAAGTAGAGCCACCTGCATAGCACGGAAGACCACGCACACACTGCACTCTGGAAACTCCAACAAAAAATACATCGAAATGGGAAGCAAAAAAACCTCACATTTAGAGCACTCTAGCTCTAAAATGTACTTTAGAAATAAAAAATAAAAGTCGTATTATAAATTATGACTGAATGTTAAATTGCGAATGGACATCACTGACCACTTTCTGTTAAGAGGGCAAAGCCAAATACGTATAACACCCGAGGAGCTTGTATTTTTTACATGGGTCATCATCATATCATCATAGCATCAGTATTCCAAACTTAACACAGCCAAAAGCTCTAAATTATATGGCCCCTCATATTTTTTTGCTCCCTGTCTCATCATCATCATCGTGTCTACAGAGTCCAAGCACAGAAAAAAAACGTAATAAATATGAGACCTGTATGAATTAGCAATAATGAGGAGTGTGTGATAGAATAGAGTGAGTGGGAGTACTGCAGTGTAACTACCGAGAGAAGCCATGCAATGTGGTGTGGTGGTGGCTGCTGGGTCGCTACAACTTTCATGGCTCAAAATGCCATGATCATGTTTTGGGACTGACTGATAATATCTCATCAAACATCGCATTTTATCATTTCTACCTGCCTCTTTTTCCATTATCATCATCGTCCACAAAACTAGTCCTCCTCCATAAACTCCGACAGGCTATATTAAGGCAACTTTTCTGCTCCCTTCATATATTTTGCACCCGTCTCTATTTTCCCACGCTTGGAATTTTCCCAGGGTTCGCTATCGGACTGATGCTGAGCGATTTTTAGCTAAAAATGCTCTCTACTCCTAATTACTCATTCCATCTTGCTCTCTTTCCTATCACTCTTTTTCGTTGTTCTGCCATCTCCCTCCCTCCTCTCACATGCATACAAATACACATTGGAATTTAATTTTGAAAAAATGACTGATATTGCCTTTTCGTATTAAGTATTTGTGCCCACAAGAGCAATTGCAAGAGTCGAGTAAATGATGACGGTGCTCTAAAAAATAAGTAGGTACATCATTATCAGTTTCTCGTAATGGGCCTGCCAAGCCAAAGGTAATAATAACATTTCATCCCTGGACCAGGTGACAAGTGCATTTTTTAATATAAAATATATATGCACAACATTACAAACCTTTTTATTTACGATGAATGATAATAACAATAACTCTGAAGGTGAAATAGTGTCGGAATTTTAACCTTCTGCTACCACAAAAAAAAAAGAGGCGGAAAAATACGAAAAGAGCAAACTACGCACTTATTACTAGTTACATTCCACCCACTCCAGTTTAAAAATAGAGTTTTCACGTTTTTCATGCTAATGAGAGTTCTTTCATAACTTTAAATAAATTTTAGACTAACAGGTAGCGCGTTTCATAATATTTAATTATAATTGTATCAAAACAAAAAATTAGCGTGTTTGGTTTAAAAAATTGCGTTGCCTATATTTTGTGATGACAGAGCAGTTCCTGGAACATGAGAAGTTGAAGACAACTAAAGAAACAGAAATGGGTGCTCGCTTCATTAACTAGGTACATATGAAATTAGCTCATTTCTACACTTTGCCTTTATCGGATTACTGAAGTGTGTGAACGAAAAAGTGCTAATTTACTGGCGATAATTATCTCAAAGCCCATACAACCAAGATTAGTTGCCGGGGTATAGGTTACTGCTGCTTAATTACCTAACCTCAACATTATTAAGTGGACTACAAGCTATAGTGCTAATTTATTTTGACATAGTGGTCTGCTGCTCTTTCCCCACTTAAATCTTGTGCAGCTCAGCATGAAAGAAATTTAAGATGGAGCTGTCCAGGCTACTTTACAATAGTAGCAATGAAAGTATTTAGGTACATAATATACTTCTCTATTCATTTTCTCACTGAAAGTGGTTTTCAGTTACGTAACAATAATTGGAATTCACAGTACCTCACTTGATTACGAACACACAATTGAATCGAAGACATTAACCACATTACAAGAACATAAATGATGCCACGAGGCGAGGAGCTTATTTATCCACTTTATCGCCTTGCTATACCCGGACAAACATTGAATAACGTGCAAAAATGGAATTTCCACGCTTGCAGAAATTTGCAGAAATGCCACCGCCACCTATTCGGTGTCTTTGGGTAGAACTGCTCCAGGATTTTCCTTTGTTTACAATGTGCATTAAATAATTATTTAAAGTACGCAGTAGCAAGCAGCATTAAAGTCATTAGCTTATCTTGGCAAGCAAACATATTTATCACCTGTATAGTGCGCTTAATTTTGTGGCGAAAATAAGAAACTGCATACGGATAACTAGGAAGTAGGCAAAGTTTTATTGAAATACAAAAATTCCTTTGAAACTATTTCGAAAATTACAAAATCGCACTGCACACAACTCACTTTGGCAGCAGAAACTCAAATTTTTGCCATTGTTAGACCGGAAAAATTGCTGCCTTTGCCCACTGCGCTGCAGTAGCCTAGGCATGTAAACAACTTTTGATTTCATTTGCTCTCATGCAAATCTCGAAAAAAATGCTAAATGGTATGATTCAAAAGATTTTAATTTTTGGCTGAACTAATAAATGCATGTAGTAGTAATTTTATTACAGTTTTTAACAGTTCCCTGATTACTTTTAAATTAGTTGTTTGCCTTAGAAAACAAGGCTTTTCCTGCTTTACTGAATTTGGCACAATATAAAATAAATGCAAACGGCAAGCACTGAGAGTTTGAAAAGAAGAGTGATTAAATGCATATTTATGCATGCATCATAATTTAATTTTGTTTTATACTGAGCAAATGGCAAGTGGCAGCTCACATTAACCTACTGCACTGCACACTCGCATACCCTTACGTAATATAAAAACTGTTAATCATTTTTTGCTCTGCTTAGTTTCACATGGCGGTATCTCAAAAACAAGGAAATACAACTACAAATCCAATTTACTACAATATACAAGCGCATGTTCCAAAATTCATAAATGGGTGAAAAAATTAATTTGCCAAAGTAATAGTCATCCAATTAGCATTACATCTACCTAACAAAGCCTTTACGGGAAACAAACTCAATTCTGAGACTGGAAAATCCACTATCCACTAGAGTAGCCATATCGAAGCATCACATCCGTTCACAACCCACTTTAAGATTGCTGTGCGCCCTCTACGGAACTCTTGTAAAACTACTTGTTCTTATACTTTTGAAAGATATCTAGCCAAATAGATGCGATTTTGGACACTACGCGGTGCTACCTCCGCTCCCAGCGTATTTACCTCTTTGTTGATGCACCAATTTTCCGCCTTTCCACTCTACTTTGCTTTAGTTTGTTTTGCTGTCTGAGAAATTCTAATAAAAAATATTGCAAAATCGATGATGAAAGTGCAGTGCTAATATAATAATCTCACCACCGTCACGTGCAACACAATCCATATCTGTGGTTTCCCTGCTTTTCGCTAAATTAAGCCTCGTTTACTTCAATGTTCAAAGAATGCATCATATTGTATTTCGCAACCTAGTCTCTTCCGAAAATGACTCCGTGACACTCTTTTACCTATTCATTATTTTCCAGACTACACAAGTAAACTGGTAGGTTATCGCACAGAAAATCAAATTAGGAGCACGCCAGAGCGCGTGTGACCTTCGCTTTGACTTTGATTATATTGTTTGTGTATCAGCGCTGAAGACACCTAGATCTAAATCGCAGCCGTATAACCTTCATAAAGGGGTAACAGGAGTCCTCTTCAGTCAGGATAAGTATATAATCTTTTTTCATATCCAAACATATGAAGCTGTTTTTTTTAGACAGTACTAATATTTTCACTTTCAAGTTGCAACCTTAGTTTAGCTTGTGTTGAAACGATTTTGTCTCGAGGACGCTGATCATCGCTCATCTTCAAAGTGAATTTCCCCTCTAGTCAAATAAAAGGCTTTTATTGCGCAAAATTGTAAAATGGCCTTTTGACATTATCTTTGTCACACTTTTCAGTAATCTTCTTATAAGTGCAGCGTATTTAACAAGATTTTGCATGATAAAGTGCAAACTTTCCTGGAAGATTATAAATTGCGAAATCTAAGCCATCGGACATACAAAAACACTCTACCTAATTATATTTTCCCTTGCACAATGCGTCTATATGAAATGATGCATGCCAGCACATATCACATCAAGCGACATTTTCGAACACTTTTCTGCCTTCTGCTCACAGACCATATGAAAATGACTCATTTATTCCCTCTTACTTTAGCAAGCACATAAGAACATGTGGCAAAACTCGCAGAATTCAAGTGAAAAATCTAAATTGTGCCTCATTTCTACTTGCACTGCAGTGCCAGGAGCCAGCACTAAGCTATCATTAAAAAAGTTGGCAAAGGTTCTGGCTGCTTTATGCAATTTATTTCATATCGCACCAAGACCAAGTTTACTTTTACTATCTCATTACCCAAATACGTGCGAACTTGTCTGATAATCCTCCGGGTAGACTAGTCACATCTTCAAACATTCAAGTAAAAAGAAAATATATATACTTTATACACAAAATCTATATTTATATTTACCTAATCAAAAAGTTTGCGTATACACAACAACGTGTCTACTAAACCACAAAAAATGCCAATCAATATAGCCAATTAAGCTCTGAAATGTTTATGAAGGTGATACAATAACCTTTTTTTTCTCTCGTCCACCTCCACACAGACATACTCTGTTTGAGTACTCGCCCTCGCACCAAAGAAAGTCTGAGTATCTAGTAGCGGATAATGAATACACCCTGGGATTTCTTCCGCTCAATTAGATGCATCACTAAAGTCATATTAAAAAATGATAATGGACGACAGGCTGTTGAAATCTAATCCGTGGGAGAGAAACCCTCAATCCAACCCCAGCATATTTCTTTCTTTCTTTCTCTTGAAAATTGGTTTTTATTTTTCTTCTAAGACGCATTTCATCTTATAAGACATACTCATATCTCAATGAATGGGCTAGGGCTTCTTATGCTCCGTTTTTACTACTTCACAAAAAACACGTTTTTTCATATACTTTCATTCAGAAGATGGTTTTTACATGCTCATCATTGTGTGAAAAAACTGTAGGAGAGAAGAGCGCGGATTAGATTTCGTACAAACGTGCTTCCAGAAAAGGACCTTGATATGAACTACTCCTCCCGCCTACATAAAATCTATCCATCTGCACGTTGAGATATGTATAGGCTGGTGGTGATGATGATGATATAAAAAAACTAACAATTTAAATACTTTCATCTTCAAAGGGCATATTGAATGTCATGCGAGCTATATGTCTTCTTCGATTTTTTTTAACCGAAAACCACAATCTTTCAAGATGTAGTCAGCGTAGCAAAAGTAATACGATTTTTTCTTCCTTTGTGAGAAAATCCGAGCATCTAAAGGGAAATATACTGCTTATAATATATAGCTTTTTTCATTCTTTTGACAAAATACAATGTTCGGATGATCCCATGTTTCTTATCGATTGTAACAAGCTTAAGTACCTGTTTAGGAATGGATGGGGGAGCAATAAAAAAAGAGCTAGTGGATTATAATAAAAAAGCAACAAATGCATAAAAAATACAACAAGAAAGGTAAAAATAAAGTCTTTTCAGAGAAACCGAGCATTGCATTGTAGGCAAAAGAATATATATTCACATTCATTTTTACAGTTTGTCTCTAATACATGATCACGAAGATAATCACCGATCACCTTTACAAAGAATGTTTGCTCACTCCACTGAGCCTTGTTTTGCGCACAACACGTAATCTTTTCAGAAAGACACCAGTATTGCCACCGTCATGGGATTATGGAAAGAAGCAGAAAGACATAAAGTAAGCAAATACTAATGGTGTTTGACGTTTTTCAAGAGTACACATATAGGTAATAGGTAATAACATACGCGTACACAGTTTGCCGCAGCAAGAGAGAGAAAACATCGCTTCACCATTTTACCATTTTGTACTTTATCTCGATCTCAAGCATTTTTTGAAGTGCATGTTTGTCAAATGTAAATACATACTTTATACCTAGTCCAGGCTTAGATAGACAGGCAAACTATTACTCATATTTTGGAATTATTTCGAGGCAATCTCTTTTCTTTTACCTGTGTATGGGTATTCTGATGGGTTAAAGGCTATATCGATGATAACACTTGGCATTGACTATGAATTCCATTTCGCTAAATTGCTTTAACGATTAAAGCTTCAGGTTTAAGATGGGTTCCATTTGTGTGCTTGCGTGTAATAATACATAGCCTTTTGGGACTTTTGCTACTTTTACGCAATACAAAGCCAATTTTATAGCTAGCAACCAAACGTCCGTAGCCTGAAGGCTTTTCCACAAAAAAACTTTTTTCATGAATGAAACTGAGTCTCGTAGAAATTTTTAACATTATCCGTATCTTCCGAGGAGGGCCTTATCTCACGAAGACTCCTTCACGCCTAGTTAAAACGTTATTTGAAAATGACTGCTGAGGCAATCATTATGATTGTTATGAGCTGACTGATGTGGCCGAGAAGCCGTGCTGACGGGATGAGGGAACCCTCATGAAGTTTTTCAGCGTTTCACCACAATTCCTTCGAGTGTTTGAAAAGGGGTTCGGAACTGAATGAAAAAAAGCTCATCTCCCTCTCTCTCACGTACACACAGGACATCATTCATTAGCAACCAAAAAAGTCAGCCCATCCTCACGAAAACGGATGAGCCCAAGTCAACGAACACTTAAGAAAGAGGATATTATGAGAAGGGTCCATCATCCACCGTCACAGCAGTACTGTGTGTAGCAGCTCATCTCAAATCAACTCCACTAAAATATTATTTACGGATTTATTAATAAAGTGGATGCAGAAGCGGCCGACGTACAATATAGTAACGACCGAAACTAACGAAACTTTTCTTCCCAGGGTAATAGGATACCTATCGAAGGGACACAAAGAGCCCAGCGGAATTACAGACAAGCACACCATCGTATCCCTAAACAAAAGAGAGAGGGGGAGAGGAAGGAACAAGTGTCTTTTTCATTTTGTCGCGTCGGTGCGGTTCCTCTCTGATGTAATATATGTAATGTCCGTATTTTCTCAACTTCCATAACTAACTGCACGCATATTAACTTTTATATTTTTTCCTCCATGAAAACCATACCCTATTTCCACTAAAATATGAATTTTAAGCATTACAGCGAGCGAATATGACATGCACGTATAGGTACTTAGGTAGCTACACTATATTGTTTTGCCATAAGCTTGATATTAGCATTAACCCAACAAAAAATTACAATTGACGTACCCAACGAGCTCAAAAAATAATCCAAAATCCACTTTCCTGAAGTCATTGGCAAGCAGGCTGATAGAGTTGCTGCGGTAAACTCAGAAAATGCTACGGAGGGGGTAAAAATCCGCAAAATAAATCTTTTTTTTTGAATTTTGCCCCAGTGCCACTCAGGAACATGCACAAAAAATCAAGTTTCGGGTTATCCACAAACTGAATCTCTGAACTCTGAACTGAATTTTGAATCGTTTAATTGTTACCGGTACAAACTGCCAAAGATTTATTTGGACGAAATGATGCTCTTAAGTACTTTATGGCTGAAAGCATTCTTTACAAAGGCCATTTCGAATACTGCGCTAATGGTAATTAATCGTCATGTACCTATAACATCATTAGAGGTGGATTCGAGTGAAGCCTGTAAAAGCAGCTCAAAACATGTCGGAGAAACAACTACGTGAATCATTTTAATTGATATTATGTCGATTTATTTTATTAGTGATTTTGGAGTGCTAATAATCAAGGACAGATTGTAGCACGCGTAGTAAATCTTCCAAAGAAGCTTAATATTTTTTCAGATGTCTTAAAAATTATCAAAATCTACGACCTAAAGCCAAAAGTCAGCGATGGATGATGGATTTTGTTTACGGTATCTTCAGTTATTCAGTTTCCAAGTGGCTTGGGCTTGGCCAACTCGAAGCTGTAGATTCCGTTCGTTATTATTACCATTAAAATACCCTAATACCCCATTAACTAGGGTAATTGTAGTGTGCCATAAACAATTACTGGTAATGGCTCCAACTAATTCAGAGCGATTAAATCGGGCATAAACAACTCCGCAAATTATTTCAAGGTTCTTATCTTCTCTCAAATATTTTTATTGAAAAAAAATTCAAAAACTTACTATGTCAAAGAATCTCATTAAGAGTTGCGGCAAATCGCTGAAAGGATGACGCGAGCATCCTCCCCTCCTCGTTCCCACTGCTGCATGGGTGCGAGTACGAGTAGTAATGATGACTGTGCTGATGATGATGGTAGTCGCACCTTACCCTGTTTGGGTTACCTTGCTTTCCGAAACTTTTTGGAATCCGAAAGTCAACAAACTCCGTCGATTCGGAGAATGAGGCTCTCCCGTCAGTAAACATATTTTTTCAAAAAATTTCAACAACGACCTTTTTTGAAGTGCTTAATCGAACCGAACAAAACTTTTTTCATTTAGATTCGGATCACTATATATCTTATCAATATTTACACTGTAAAGTAGCAAGTTGACGCATTTATGTATCTTTTTCCAACCTTCAAAAATCTGAATAAACCAAAAACTACAAAGTTATGTATTCGAAGCGAGGATAATTTCTAGCTCAGACTTATGGTTAGCATTAAATAAAGTCTTCATTAGTACACTGTCATTTGACAAATACTTTTTTTCCTATCAGTAGAATGAAAAGACGAGTGTGTGTACTTTAAAAAACGATGCTAAATAATATATATTTTTTGAGCAGCCTACAAGTACTGGAGTGAATATCCATGATTGCGACATCGTTCTGGTATTCCTAGAATGTCATTATCTTTCTATAACAAACACAAGCCGAGAGCCACGGCAGCCACATTTTATCGGCAGTTTTGTAGTTTCAACTTTCAGCAAACAACTTCTCATGTTTTCAAAGCTTTGCGCTTGACTGGAAGAATTGGCTTACGTGATGAGTTACAAGCAGAGAGATAAGCATCTCATTAATATTTTCGATTACTACATTAATATTCGAGACAAATTGCCCTGTGCTGAATTTGATCCTTATATTGACCGACTAATATTTGAAACTGAAATTGGCTCATAAAAAAATTGCAGCTTGTTTATTGCCCGTGTGCGGATTGCGGAAATAGCAAATATTTACCAGAAATATAGCAACTTACATTTAGCAAACATCAAAAATATTTTTTTTCAAAATAAATATTATTTCCGCTTATTTTCCTCATCTCTTTCTGATTCTAATTACAGAAAGAGGTTAAAAATGCGCTTTTTATTAAAAATCAGAGATTTTTCTTTGATGCCTAAATACGCACAGGAATTGCCTACACACACCCTTCATTTTATTTATCCACAGGGGCACTCACAGATGAGCAAATCAGCCCTTTTTCTTCACTCAGCAGAATTTACACCCCCATATGCGCCCCGCATTGTAGAAAAAAGTGCTCATTAAATAATGCCTCGCAATAAATTTTCATTACAGAGTCGGTAGAAAAATAAATCGACAGGGGTAAAAAAAGAGACGAAGCTTTTTTCTTCATTCCTAAATTCAAAGCAACAATAACACGGCAATTGCGTCCGTCCATACATAATAAAAAAGTGTATGCAAGTGAATGTATCTTGAGAGCGCTATTATGTATTTGAATGCGCACTACTACGTTGGGGGTGACCCTATCGTGACAAAGTGTAAAAGGGGTCGAAACTCGCTGAAAGGAGAGAAAAAAGAGAGAGTTTAGCTCTAAAAAGGGTTTTTTTGATGAAGGAGCACTTATCTTTTGTAAGCGGAGAAAATACGTACAGTATGGGCTGCACAAAGCAAGAATCCATAAATAAAAAAGAACTTTTCTTTCATTGATTTGATAAGGCTGAAAACTCATATTTTACGATGTAAACGAGGAGTCGACAACAAACCCAACAACTGCTCTATCGGCATGTGTGTGTGAGCACAGTACGTATATAAAAACTCATTATAAGAAATTAAATGCGCAGTGCTTCAACACAACACATTTCTTCTTTCAGTAATATTTTTTTCATCTGCTTGTACATAATGTCCGTGTAAAAATACCTGACCTCTCCTCTGGAGCACACTTGCATGCCCGTATTTCATCTGGAATAAAGGACTTGTCAAATACATGAAAATACGGAAAATAATATTTTTAACCAACTACTCAGAGAGAGGTAAAAAAAAATCTTTTGGATCTCTCATCTGGGCACATCTTGGAATTGAAAAGAGGAAAAAAATCTCGCAAGTGATTGCTACAGAGTTGCTTTTAGAGAGATTTTAATGTTTTAATGGATTTCTATCCTTAATGGGTCATCAGCTAATTGCAAATTAGCTTTTTATCATTCTTCCATGTACACAGTAAGTGTTTACTCTGATGCTAACAAAGCGAATTTCCTAACTGAATCAAAGCTAGTGTCTTACAATGCCCCACTTGCCAAATCTGTATACTTATTCCTGTTATATGGTGAAGGTGAAGACTTACCTTTACCAGTTCAAGCTACTAATACACGTTAGACCAGAAATTCCATATATGGCCCAAAATCAGTAGCAGTGGAAGAGAATAAGAAGTCCAGACGCCAGAAGAAATGGGAATGCAACCGTGAATTTATTTCACACAAGAAATGGCCCTAATCCCATGATCATATCACTACCACAAGCCGCTTTTTGTCATAACAGTAATTATCATAATTATGAACAGATAATAGTCTCATCATTTAAAGAGTTAGTGGTTGCTGCTAGCTAGTTGACTACCTCGAAGCTCACAGGCAGCCTAGAAAGCACGGATAAAGTGTAAATTTGACTTATCAATAAAAAAAAATGTTTGAAAGGCTGTCGTCGGGAGCGTCAAAAGGATTTAGGTACGCTCAATCACTTTTCCATTTCACTCCACTAACTCATCATAATAATTATTAAATAATCTGCGAATTAAGTGCACTCTTCGATATTCAAAATGTTCTGGGGCAGTGAAGCGGTAGTATCACGCTGTGCTCTTGAAAAACCGATAACCTATTGACTTTCTAAATATTACAGAAAGGCTCAAAAGCGTGAAATTATTCAGCTGCAGAACAGTGTGTAAGAAAATCACGCGTCTTTACAGTCCTCTGTTGATCTGTAAACACTGTGGCATAGTAAATACCCAGAGGCCCAGAGGCTTAATATGTCTTTTTTTGCACCACTTTACAGAAAGAAATACATAAATTAAAAGTTGTATGATTTTTTATTTTTTCACGCCTTATTAACTGTTTTTTGTTGTGCCACACACGAAGACTTTTTGTTAAGTAACAAAAGTAAACAGAGGAGAGATATTGCTCGGAGTCAAAGCACTGAGAAACTCTGGATTAAAAATATTATAATTGGGCAAATTACGTATTGAATATGATTTTACAATTTTTTGTCAAAGTAAATGCCGACGCACAATATTGTACGCTTTTAATAAAATTCCCACATGTGCCTGCCTACCCCACTGAAATTGGATAGCACAGCAATAGCCGACAGATAATCACTGAGACTTCCTTATCACAAGGGAAGTGGCTAGTTGAATGACTGTGAGCTCAGAAAGAAAGCTGCATATCTATGGAAAAAATAAGCGAGAAAGTCACTGAAACGTTTTTTGTCCACTCTTTAATAATTATTACAGAATCAATTGGTACACAGAAGAAAAGCAAACCAAGTGCTACTTCAATATTACTTTCCCCAAACGCAAATTCCTCACTTAGAAAACACTGACGTTTTATGAGTAGGAACTTGTGATGCGATCGTTTGGGAGAATGAGTAATCAGTGTTGGCAATTTCACGCA
>JAHZND010001832.1:0-16549 GCA_027744115.1 Acrocyrtus sp. NNG-2020 | reverse complement strand
GTGGTGGCATTGATGTGATAAGAGGTGAAGCGGTAGTAAATTCATCGGATATGGATGGCGACGATGAAGCGGAGGATGAAGAAGGGCGGATTGAGATTGTTGGTAACGACCAGGATGCTGCTCAGCCGAATGGGGAGCCTACTAAAAATAATTTCTCCGATAGTCAGCTTTCCATCTAAATCGGAATGCGGAGGAAGCAAAAATGGATGCTCTTGAATTTCTCTAAATTTACCTAAACTAATCAATTAATTTTACTACTTTACTAAAATTTGATTTTCCATTGTAATTAAAATTCAAAGTTTTTGTTTTAAATAAAAATTGTCGACTTTTATTAAAATTATTTTTCATAGGACGCAGTCATAAGTCTCTTTACTATTCCCCGATTTCCCACAGCAATCAAAAAATTTCCAGTGGAGATAAAACAAATAGCAAACACTGCAGAACGTAAATCCTAAAAGGAAGTCTCTGTACGTGGAGTGAACGCTCTCGTCATCCTCTCCGTCCTCAGACGCTCCCTCCGAACCGGAAACTGTGGAAGATGTGGAGCGCCTTGTGTCATCATCAGAAGGAAAGCGTAAAATCGGTTTCACGAGTTTACTTGCTTGTCGCCCTCCTCCTACTCCTACTCCATGAGACGTTCTATGAGCTGGACCATACATTTGTGCAAATTCCGTAATGTTTCCATTCCTTGAGTTAAAAAAAATATGAAGAAAAATATAAAAGTAATTTCGCAAAAGATGAACAAGTTGCAAATATTCCAAAGTTTAAGATAGAGTTTTTGCTTACTTCATTCGCACAGTATGAACAACTCGAAGCCGATGACAATGTGCTAGTCTTCTTCTTGATATAGCCCGAGAATCATCGTGCACCCTTATTTGCGCAGAATTTAATCCAAGTGATGCCATTACTTCAGCTTATCAGCTCACAAAACTTTTCAAACACCAAAAGCGCAATTCTCCGTGGTCTCTTTAATTGTCGGGATAGATTTCCTGCGGCTTTGCTTGATTAACTTTTAGTGCTAGGTGCAAACTAGAAAGTCTAGAAACGAATGCGGAGTGCGGAGACGTTTTGTTTTCTCTAATCCCATTTATTTTACTTGCTTTATTGCATGATTTTGAAATCTATCCATTGCTTCTATTAAAATACATGGATCAATATGAATTAAGTTATTATTAAAATTAAAGTTATTGCTAGGCTGCGCAGAAAAAAAAGTTATGTATGGTAGTAATTTATTTAACATTTTTAATTTATATTACAATTGAGATTTGTAAACACCAAAAGTTCGCAGTAAATGCTCAAATGATTGCAAAAATTACTAGAAACTACCCAATGCAAATGGAAGAAAAATTGCATACCTATATTGGCACACTACTTAAAAATTCCTAAAAGTAAAGAATACAAAAATAGTTCTATTTAACTACAAGTGATAGTGATACTAAAATCTGTAAATTGCAAAATCCGAAGCTATTCTTAACTCATTACATAATTCAACTGGTTCTTTAACATATTTTGGCACGTCATAATAACATTCATTCTTAATTTCAATCCTGATAGCAAATAATTCGGAAATCATTTACAGTAAATATAAAAATACATGTCACAATTTTATTATTTATGGAAGCTTCAGTCCACGTAAATTCGTTTTGCTCATTCCCTAAAGGCAGCTGCAGCAGGACACCTACAAAAATTTTAATTTATTCATTTTTATCTTCAAAATTGAAATTAAAGTTTAAATCTAAAGAGTTGGACATCAGACTAACCTGTACTTCATGTGTTTTCTTAGTAGTGCCCATGTACGTAAATCGAGCATGGCAGTTATCACATTCCAAACCCTTTTTCCCAGTGGAGTGGACAACAAGATGCTGCCGCAAAGACTCTTTGTACTTAAAAGCTTTGTTACAGAAATCGCATACATACGACTTGGTGACATTCAGGTGGAGATTCTGCACGTGATTGTCCCTGTATTCCTTCCTTGTAAAGTCTTTTTTGCAATACGGGCACTTCCACGGTCTTGTGTGGCTTTGAATGTGAAGTTTGAGTTGGTATAACGAGTTAAATGATAGGGGGCACATGGAACACTTGTGCAGCCGCGTTCTCACAGGGCTTTTTGGCGTCTGCAATAAAATAAAAACAGTGGTAAGTTAATTATATGAAATCGTAAGACAGACCAATTTTAAGTAATAAATATTTCTAGTATTAAATATTTTCTTTACGTTTCCATTAACTAAATTTGATCTTTTATTTGGATTTATAAGTTCATCAATGAACGCTTCGGAATTTCCACTCGTGTTAGCATCAGAGCTTTCTTCTTTTACATCAACATCGCCGTAGCCGTTTTGATGTGGGGCTGGAGTACTTTCTCTGCTCCAACTGAAATCTGAAGAGTCACACCGAACTAGGCGTACTACGCTACGGACGTTGGAGAACGTCATCGAATAGCGACTTGGTGGACGTTTCTGGTGGAATTTCGACACTATTCGGATCCACATCTTTATGCATAGTTTCAATCTATCAATAAAATATACGAATTCCATATAATGCAAGCTTCTGATCTTTGATGCATACAGTCAGATTAGATTATTAAATTAAAGTTTAATTAAGTTTAGTATATTTTACATGTCTTCGCAAATGAATAGATTGTCTAAATCGATTATTGCAGAAGGTGCACCGAAAAGGTTTTTCTCCAGTGTGACATCTCATCTAAAAGTTAAATCACAAATTAAATTTCAAAAAGTTAACCTGATATGTAGCTCAAAAAAGTGATATTTTGCAAGAATTTGCTTTACGTGAATAATCAGTTTAGCTGGGTGAGGAAACCGCTTTCTACAAATGGAGCACTGCCGTTTTGATAGTGTCACTGCAGGTTTTTCTGGAACTGGCGGTGAAACTAACGGCTCACCACAGATATCTGGTGAAGATGGTGCCTTAACGATACCATTCGTTTTGGAAGTGTTCTGCATCGGCACTACTCCATTTTGCTTTGGAAATGATGAATTTGGAAACACGAATTTTCCTTCAATGTGAGATTTTAGCTATAAAAGGATAAGATAAGGATAAGTAACAGCTAACTTAAACTAAAAGCCTAAATTAAATTAAAAATTCAAATGAAAATGAATGACTATTTTAATTACATGTTCAATCAACGACAAATTCTCCCGGAAGCATATAAAACAAAATGGACAAATGAAAGGGTGGTCCTTTGGAAGAGTTAAAATTGGGTGCATTCCTGAGTCATCATTCTCGTTGTTGCTACCAGCTGTGAGATGAAGATGATTGTCTTTCTAGGTATTTACAGTTTAAATTGTTCACAATACATTAAAATAACTTTTAATTTATCCTGGACATTTAAGATGGTAAACTTTTTTGTATTGCGCCATTACCTGTTTAGCTGAATTAATAGAGTGACGATGAGTTTCAGTTTTCCAAGACTTATTAATGGTGACTGGAGATCTGGGTGTGGAGGCTGAACTCACCGAGCCTTGATGGAACCGCATCTGTTTTTAAATTGTTAACATGTCAGCATCATTATAACATTTTAACTTCAACTTTGAAGTTCGAAACAAAATCAAATTGTTATAGAAATGAGACATACTATATGATGCTGCAAGTAAGACTGATGGATGAAGGCTTTCGAACACATGGAACATTTATGAGGTCGTTCCCCAGTATGGAGCCTCATCTGTGGGATGGAGAAAAAATTATTAATTAAATGACTAATTGTCAATCACATCCCAATCATTAAGCTTAATTTTGACATAGAAGTGTACTTATACAATACAAAATGTAATTGAGTAATTTTGCTTACGTGTATCATGAGCTTATACGAAGACAAAAAGACCTTTAAGCAAACCCGACATTTCAAGTCTTCCTTCGTTTGTGCTGGACTTTGTCCAGGTTGCGCTACATTAGCAGTCAGCATCCTTCGTCCAGTTTTGGAAGCAGGGCCTGCCACCGCAGACACTTTTGAAATAATTCCTTGCCCCGTTTGTTTCCTCCGTAACCGCGTTTCTGTACAATTTGTTGTGGTCGTTTGGGCTGATGGCGAATTTTGACCATGGTTAAGCTTGTGCCCACTATGTTCCCGAACCTTTCAAGTGGCCAGACAAAAGCAAAGTATTTGCTGAATATAAATGGTTTAATATTTAAATTTAAAAACTATTTAGCAAATGCAACTATATATTATCAAACTATATATAACTATATATATGTCAAATATATTATCAAAAATTGTGCGCGTCTAACAATGTGCTGCTGCAGGTAGGAGGAATGAATAAAAGCCTTGTCGCATTTTGCTTCCGGGCACTTGAAAGGTCTCTCACCAGTGTGAAGTCTCATCTGTAAACGTTAGAATTTAATTTAAAAATTGAACAAGGAAAGTTAAATAAATATTATAAAATGAGTATATTTTGCGGTGGCCTACTCACATGAATATCCAACTTATACTTGTGGAGAAAAGTTCTCTTACAAATGATGCATTTTAATGAGCTGGGTGGCGGCATTGCCATTGAAGCGACATCCTTTTCTGGTGTCAGTACAGGTGGTAACGGCTCCGGTTCTTCTCCTCCTCCTCCCATTTCCTGATTGTGATTGTACTCTTGTATCACACTGCACAGGTCCAAACTAGGACACCCCATTTCCGGAATATCTATGTTGTCTTCTTCTTCAATATTATTCCCATTTTCTGGCAGCCCCACTCCCACTTCCTCAATTTGAACTTCTTCAATTTGAACTCCTTGTCCCATCCGGCTCTCATCTTCCTCCAGATTCTCCAATTTAACCGAAACCAACGCTGACGGATCAAATTCCTCCTCTGATCTAGGTCTATTCCCCTTTCTCCTTCCGTTCTTCTCGTTACTCTTCGCGCAGTTTAAAGTCATCATCAAGTCCTCCAGTGACTGGGAACGATCTGAGCTACACGACGACCTTCTCCTCCTGCAAATTGGGGAACCTTCCCCTTCACTCCTCTCACTTTCCACATCCTCCGCGTACGAGTTCACCAGAAAATCCAAACTCATTTCTCCCAACTGCACGCAAACAATTAAATTTAAACTCTCTTTAACTTTTTAGCTGACTGTCAACAATCGCTTCCTCCTCCCTCCTTTGTCCTTAATGCACTTCCAACAAAAACTGATTCATTTTATCCTTCACTTCTTATAAGAAGTTCAATTAGTTGCAGCGTAATTGGCAATTAAATTAAAACAGCAACAACGAGCCCATTTTACTATTTTGCTTGGATTGGAAATTGAAGTCTGTGGCTGGAGTTGTTTACCTTCAGATTAGCCTTTGGGAGAGTACGGAAAGGATACACGTTTCACGTGGAGGAGAAGTAGGAAAACGAAAACGAAAAGCATCTCTGCTGGGAAGTGTTGCAATGTAAACAGGCAGCAGTGCTAGCGCTATGGCCTAGCAGCTAAAAGCACGTGAGAGCCATTCACAAATGCACTGTCCAATGAGAGCGGAGAGAATGGGAAAAGCAACAAAGAAAACGAAAAATGAGAAAACGTAAAGAAAACGAGTTTGCTCTTTTCTCCCATTTTCAGCCCAGAACAACTCAACTTTTGCTAAACATTTTCAATTTTTGTCTTCGAATTTCGAATGAAATGTTTTTTTTTCGTTTAGCCACCTCCAGCAGTTTAGGAAAACGGACCAACGGACCTGTTTGCAAGAACAGAAAAATACTGTTTGAGAAAAATTCCATTTCTCCCTCCACCCTCCGAGCAAAAATTCCTTGCAAGAAGGTCCTCACACTCCGCCCAGCCACCAAATGGTGTGGCACCCTCTTTCCCCTCCACCGCCGCCAAGCCATCGACGCCAAATACCTTTACAGGACTTTCCTCCGTATCGTGGACGGTCTCATGTTTCCCCTCCTTCAGAAATTAAAACACAGCCATATCATCAGCGATATTCTCCCTTCCACAATGGAATTAGCACAAGGTAAAAAAATCTCCCCTCCCACAACTATTTATTGTTCTCACTTGAATTCCTCCTTTGTGCTCGCTCTCATTTTTACGAGCTATTGATTTTTAGCACCAGCCTCATTTCACATCCCCTCCACTTCTCAACATCTCATTCACTCCTCCAAATCCTTCATCTCAACTCGGTTCTTCTCCATTCGCACTCTCATTAACCATTTTTTATTAGCTGCGCCATGCCATCCCTCACCAGACTTTTCCTGAAATCAGTTCATCA
Organism: Acrocyrtus sp. NNG-2020; assembly: GCA_027744115.1. Taxonomy (NCBI): domain Eukaryota; kingdom Metazoa; phylum Arthropoda; class Collembola; order Entomobryomorpha; family Entomobryidae; genus Acrocyrtus; species Acrocyrtus sp. NNG-2020. The sequence continues at coordinate 10,360 of JAHZND010001832.1, read as the reverse complement.
ACAAAAAAGCTCTTCAGCTTCAGTTTACTCCCTTCATGTAGTGGAGGGAAAAAGGCCACGCCACAAAATGGAGTACATGGAAAGCTCTCGTCCTTTTTTTCAACTTGTCGGATATCCAGAAATAGCTCCGTTTCGTTTTTATGATTTTGTTAAATAGAGCTACATGGCTTTTTTACGATCGTCAGTTTACACAAAAAAATGTTTTAATGGATTTTCTCTTCAGTGATGGGTGCACCTTACATTTTTATCGTATCTGCACATATTTTGCAAATTTTGCACATTTTTTGTACTTTGTATTCAAAAAAATGGGATTTTTGTTCACAGCTATGAAAATAACTTTTGAGTCGAAAAAATGCATGAATGTATTACAAAAAATCTATTTTTGCAATCATGTCTGCGATCTAAAAAGAGTCATCAAGTGTCACGATCTATACGCGGCTAAAACATGGAGTGCAGTTGTAAAATGGGAATTTGCGTGTCAAGAGCCATTTCTTGGAATAGTGCTCAGCGCTCCATGCCACTTGTGATGTTGGACTTGGAAATTTGTGAGTGGATCTGGTGGAGAGAAATAAAGTTGAGCCATGAGCCTCTCTGTGAGCTGACTCGTGACGAGTACATCGTCTCTGGACTGTGCAAATAAATTAAATTATTTTTTGTGGTTGATCTTTTACTGCCATAGTCATCGTGAAACTGAGGATTACGGTAAAATATTCTTCCTATCAGCGGAACGAAGTAATTAAGGAAAAAGAGTGTAATTAGCAATTAGTGCAAAATGACACATGCACTTTTAGGTTAATATGCAGCAAATATTATTTTATCGGGATATAACCGGATGTAGCTTCCGTTATTTGCGGTGATTATTTTTTTTTAAAAAAAAGGCTGTACAAAATGTCTGTCTTAAATAATAGGGTGCATGCATGCAAATAACGAAATTTGTTGTGTCAAATTACACCACAATCAGAAAAAAATTTGTGTGCGTGTCTGAAGAAATACGGCCATTTTCCCAGGATAATTTCGGTATATAAATGTCTAGGCTAAAAAAATTCCTTCACTTCAGAGTGGATGCTCACTACTAGCTAGTCGCTGTGGCTTTTTGGCTTCTCCGAGCGAGTATTCCAGCAGTCACCGTCACCGTCACAGCAAAAATAATGGAAATGGAAAGCCGTACAACTTCCATGGAATAGTATAATAATAGGGAGAAGTTTCTCATAAAAATTCAGATTCCGTAATCAATTCGTCACTTATTACCACCACAAATTTGTTTACTTTTATGTGGCGGATGCGGCATGGGCTCACTTGAGAAGAGTAAAAAAGCTATTCTCATTCTGAATTTGTGAATGGTGAGTGGTGACTGTGCACTAAATCTTTTCGAGGACATCCATAAAATGTCTCCAAAATTCCTTTTTTATGCGTCATAAAGTGTACTTTTGGTGTGAGTCCGTGACTGGAACAATGAATTGTGAGTGGGTGAGCTCAGCAGTAATAAAATTCGCGAATTGGGTAAGTTTCGAAGTTGAGCAGTTCTTCGGCTTTTAGCCAAATGACATTTTTTGAGGCTCTTAATAAAACGCTCGATATAAAAAAGTGAGGTAGCTGTAGCTCACGGAGGAGAAATATCTAATAATTTCCGGGAAGGTGGACGGTGGACACTGCTCTCAAGGGACTGAGCCGTAGTCAGTATTTTGTTACTAAAACTTTACTCTTTCCGAAATGGGATAGGAGTAATAACTATAAAAATTGATGTATGAATATTTGAGTGGAATATGCTTACCCTTTTGTTTTCGACGTTTATGCCCATTGCCCAATAAAAGTACCGATAAATTTGTTTACATGTGCATAAAATGGTGGAATATATATGAGCTGGCTCAAGCTCTCTCAATCAGTTGAGAGCTTACCTTCGGCGAACAATCAATAGAGTCCTTTATGGCTGAAGTTGAGATGCTCTCGTGAGTGATAAGAGGAGGAAAAATAAGTGTCTTCAACAGAATAATGAGAAGAAAGGAGAACCATTCAAAGTTTAGGATATCCCGCCAGTTCTCCATTGGGCTGGAGTGGACGTGGATGAGCAACAGGCTATAGCAGAGAAAAATAAAAATAGACATCTGGAAAAAATACATGTATTAAAAATTACACCACACCACGAGAGAACTTTAAAATTTAGAAAATTTTGTATTTTTTGTATTAAAAAAGTGTTTTGAACAGGCTTGGGAAACATGAACCGGTTTTTGGCGTCCAAGAAGGATACCGTTTTGGCGGTGGTGGGGGTTATCGTAGTCCTCCAAATTGTCCATTTCGGGTATTACTTGGTTGTCGTGAAGGACAGTGGAAGGACTGAGTACGGCTGGTGGACTAATACGAACATGACTGACTACTGGATAAGGAAGCACGCATATCTCTCCCAAGATGAGATGGAAAAGTTGAAAGGTTTCCAAAGAAAAAAATTTCTAATTTAAAAAATATTTTTTAAAAATTTAAGTTTAATTTTTGCAGAGAGCCACTGCAAAATTCCAGTACTGAATCCATACGACGACGAGCTTATGCGCTACTTTAAGCCGACCACTTTCGACTGCCATAAAAAAGATTATTACTTCAAGTCCCATCTCGAGGAGGAAACGAACACGCCGTTGATTATTGTGAAGAAAGCGGTTCCAGATGAGCTCCGCTGCTGCTACGAGCATCTCCGCTTCTCATCCGTGGATAAATTTGAGTATGGCGTTAATTAATTTTTTTTGAAGATTGTCTCACATTGCCCCGGATATTATATCTTCTCGTTTTATTTTCCCAGCACTACGAAATGGGACAACGACACTTGCACTGTGATAACTGGTCTGAAGACGGTAATACCTGACTACTCCCAATACGTTATAGTTAAGTGCTGGAAAAAGTCGAGTGGCTGGAAGAGTTTGCTGGATTTGGGGAGAAGTGGAGGTGGAGGAGCAGAAGTTACACTGGAAATAGTCCATAGGGAGCTGTTATTCTATGCTCCCGTACCGAAAAATATTTCCGCTGGGAGGGACGGGAAATTAAATGTGATTGTGCTTGGATTTGACCAAGTTTCCCGAGCAAACTTTATTCGATTAATGGGGAGATCTTTCCACTATCTCAGGAATAATTTGGATGCCATCGACCTTCACGGATTCAATAAAATTGGAGATGCCACCCTTAATAATACTTTGGCGTTTATGGCGGGGCATGATTTCAGTCAAATTACGAGAAATAAGGAGTGGTGGAATGCGAAGACGGAGAGCTTGAAGGATGAGACTTACTTCGATGACGTGCCTTGGATATGGAAAAACTTTTCGAGGGAGGGATACACAACGGTGTATGGGGATGACTACAATTCCGTCTTTAATTACAGATTTAAGGGATTTATGAGGCAGCCCACGGACTATTATGTCCATCCCTTCTCCCGCTGGCTGCATGGCTCCAAGCGATACCAAAAATTTGGGGCATCCTAGTAAGATGTCTTTAAATTATTGAACAGTTATAAATTATTTTAAATAATTATTTATCAATTATTTATTCCAGCGACTGCATTGGAGACGAACCCGCCGTGGCTCTACTGCCTAACCTTATTAAAAAATATTCGAGAGCTTTGCGCGACCATCCGTACTTCAATTTCATGTGGGTCAGCCGTATCCACGAGAAGCCTGGATATCCTTCAGTGGCTGACGGCATTTTGCTGAGCACGCTTATGTTCCTGGAGACTTCTGGAGAGCTCAACAGATCTGTAGTGATATTGCTGAGTGACCACGGCTGGAGGGCTGGCTCCGTGATGAGACAGGAGCAGGCTAGGACAGAAAATAAAAAGTCTTTCGCGTTCCTCCTCGTCCCTCCCTGGTTTCGAGAGAGGTATCCCAGGGCGTATAGAAATATTGTGGAAAACCAATACCGGCTAACAACGCCCTACGACATTTACGAAACCATGTTGGATATCTTATCTTATCGGACGATGTTAAGTACCGAGAAGATTAAAGATAGGGAAAGTGATAGTGGAAATAATGGAGGAAGCAGTGGGCGAAGTCTGTTTTTGCCAGTGCCAAAAGAGAGAAGTTGTGAAGATGCCGGCATCGACGAGGTGTGGTGCACGTGCCACGAGTACAAGACTATTTCCGGTGAGTCCAACGTTGCAAAAAGACTCGGGAAGTTTGCAGTGGCAACGATAAACTTATGGATGAAATCTTTCGAGGACTGTGAGCAGTACAAATTAGCTAGAGTTACTAGAGCTGAAATGCAGCTTCCGCTAAAAACTTCATTTTTAGACGAAGCAGACCCAAAGTCGCCTTTGGTTGTGTGGGGCAATCAGACATTTCGAATTAGCTTTGTAGTAGAAAAAACTTGGTACAGTAGTGGAGCCCACTTTGAAGTTGTCATTTTTACCGAGGAGGACTACTGGAAATACAGGGATGAGAGGAAGGCGAGAATGTCGACGGAAATATTTCGACTAAACTTGTACGGAAATAGTGCGCACTGCATAAATATTTACTCTCTGAAAAAAATTTGTACTTGCAAATAAAAAAAACATTTTTTAACCCTTTAAATAAAGACTGGCGCAGTGTTCAATGTAGCAAAAAACGATGTCATGACATACTTTCAATCTTCTTAGGTGAATCGATTGAAGTTTTAAGTGTTTTTTAAAGTAAAAAATAAGTTTATACTGGCATTATTTATTGTCTAAATTCTCGCGTGTACAAAATTACAACATGTAATTCCAATAAAATCGATATACGTGCTTATATAAAAAAAAGCACTTTTCTTTTTTTATTCAGCATTAATACAGCTTAAGAATTCTAATTAATGTAGTGGAATGCGAATTTTAATTAGTTAATTAGTACACCAAAGGAAAAAATGCGACTCATCAAGAAAGTGATCATCACCCTTCGGCATCTGCATTACATACGGCTCATCAGCCTTGAATAAATTCTAAATTTAGACTTCTGTGTACATCATCCCATATCTCATTTCTGTCAGAGTTCATCTGGAACCTGCAGAACAAATTGCAATTGGCTTTCCCTCACTCTTGCAATAGACAAAGAACTCGCACCAGCTCACTTCAATTTCATGGCTCAGCTGAATTACTTCATTGTATTCTATTTAGAAGTGAGAAATTGCCTTTAAAAAATGCGACTCATCAAGAAAGTGATCATCACCCTTCGGCATCTGCATTACATACGGCTCATCAGCCTTGAATAAATTCTAAATTTAGACTTCTGTACATCATCCCATATCTCATTTCTGTCAGAGTTCATCTGGAACTTGCAGAACGAATTGCAATTGACTTTCCCTCACTCTTGCAACAGACAAAGAACTCGCACCAGCTCACTTCAATTTCATGGCTCAGCTGAATTACTTCATTGTATTCTATTTAGAAGTGAGAAATTGCCTTTTTATTTATCCCTCGGCTTCTCAAATAATTTTTTGTGGAGCAGTTAGCAACTGCTTGCATCGTGACGGCAGCGGCTCTTGCCGACACAAAAATCAAAGTCCGTCCGCTGGCAATGTTGCAATGCGGGATAAAATGGGCTGCGACAAGCTCTTCATTATATTTTGCCATTGACTGGCCGCGCTAATAGTAAGCCGTGCATCAGCTGGAGAAAGTTTCCCTGCAACAGTTTCGGAATCCGGGAAAGATTTATCGGTGGAAATTGGAGATTTCCGTGTGAGCGATAGCCCCTTTTCCCCCACACTGTTTTATAATGCACGAGATATCGATTTTCTTAAGCTAAATAAAAGGTAACTCAGCCGTGTTCGCGTGCTCTTCCATGTACGCCCATGTAGCTATACCCATTTCCTTTTCCCATTCAATACTCTTCTGAGCTATAGCTCAGTTTACTTTCCCCTTCAAAAAATATTTTCTCTTGTCATTCACCTTCACAAAATAGTCAGAGACTGAAGAATTAATCTTTAATTTTGTTTCGTCGGAAGCGTCTATGCTGTCAGGCAATAAATATCGTAACTGAGTTAAAACGGAAGTGTAGCGTAGACGGGAACAGTTCAGCTCTATCGTATTCAGTTTTGCCTGAAACTAAATAATTATATAAATTAAAGCTATTTCCTATTTTAAGGTTGTGACTAACGTTTAGGGCTGTTATTGCAAAAAAAATCGGTTTTACAAATTCTTACAATTTAGAATCTACTCAAAGAAAAAAGTGGTATAGTGCAAAAATGTGTAGTGCCGGTGTCGAGTGGAATTCGGAACTGACAAAATATTTGCGACAAAATATATAAAGTCCCTGCCATTTGGTAATTAAAACGGAGTGCTGCAGTGGAAGCGTTAGCAGTGCTAATTTCTGGGTGTGGCGGAGTTCATTAAAGTTATAGGATTGTAAGCTATTGCACCAAATTGCTTCTTTTATTTATTTCAAAAAGGCGCGAAATGCACTTTACATATGTAATATAATCAGCTCATTATTTACTACTACTGCACTGTCCATTTCGTTTCTAGCGGATGCAGATGGAGCAAGCCGGGCAATATTGGGGAAGGAGTGGAGACGGGAAGGAGTAGGAAATTGAGAGTGGCAGTGCGTGACTGTGACTATATCAAATTCACAATTCACCCACGAGAAATTATGCTCATGGGAGCACTCCAAAAAAATAATATTTTTCCATTTTCATGGCATACTCTGTGCTTCTAATAAATTGGCTGTAAAGAAATAAATTTTGCATGTGAGAGAGATATAGCGCCGGCAAAAAAGTGTCTGCTTTTTAGATAGACAGAAAATTTATTTGACATCTGGAGTGCACTTGTGCTAAAAGCGGAAGCGGAGCCGGCTTTATCGGAACAAAAGTTGGAGGGGAAAATGGATTGCATCTGTTTGGAGAAGGAGGGACAAAGCCAAGTGTTTCCATACGTGATAGTGATGGGATGAGCAACAGGACACCGGAAACAACAAAATTTTCTAAGAGGAAAATAATGAACCGGTTTTTGGCTTCCAAGAAGAAAGCCGTTTTTACGGTGCTCGGCTGCTTTCTAGTATTTCGGCTAGCCCGATTTCTCTACTATTTGGCGGTACTTCCAGAAATGGAATTTGTTTGGAGGAGAAATTCAGATTTGAACTTGACTGAGTTTTGGATAAGTAGCCATTCTTATGTTACCCCGTATGAGATTGATAAGCTGAGAGGTTTGAAATGGATTGAAGTAAAAATATTTCAATTATTTTTAATTTATTTTGATTTTTGACGGTTAATTAACGTAAATAAATTTGTTTTCAGAGAGTCACTGTAAAATCCCGACTATGAACCCGTACCACAAAGACATCATCCAATTTTTCAGGCCGACTAGCTTAAGCTGTGGAAAAAAATATTTTTACTTTGAGTCGCGCGTCGACGAGGAAACTGATAAGCCTTTGATAACCGTAAAGAAACCGTTACCGGAGGATCTCCGCTGCTGCTATGAACATCTTCGATTCTCACCCCTAGACAAATTTGAGTATGACGAACTTTTCCAAACAAAAAAATTGGTGCAGTATGCACCAAAAATATGATAAGGTTAATTTTTTTTATATTTTAGCGCTACAAAATGGGACAATGACAGCTGCACATTGATAAGCGGTAGGAGGACGGTGATAGCTGAGCACTCTCAGTACATTGTAGTCAAGTGCTGGAGGAAGACAAATGGGTGGCGCTTAATGGACATGTTGACTGGAGACGGTAGAAGTAAAATAGTTCACCAGGAGCTGCTTTTCTATGTCCCTTCACCTCCACCCAAAAAAGGAGGTGTTGAGAGGGAGGAGAAACTAAACCTAATTTTAATTGGGTTTGACCAAGTGTCCCGACTCAACTTTATCCGGTTGATGGGCAAGTCCTTCCACTACCTGAAGTCCGAGTTGGGCGCCATCGACCTTCAGGGATTTAATNGATTTAACAAGGTTGGAAGCTCCACTCTTAATAATACGTTGGCGTTCATGACTGGCCACGACTTTGGTCAAATCACGAGAAACCCGGAGTGGTGGAAAGGGAAGTCGGAGGACTTAAATGAAGACACTTACTTCGATGACGTACCCTGGATATGGAAAAACTTTTCGAGGGAAGGATATACAACTGTGTATGGGGATGACTACAACTCCATTTTTAACTTTCGGTTTAAAGGATTTCGGAGACAACCGACGGATTATTATCTTCATCCATTTTCGAGATGGCTTCATTCCTCGGGAAGATATGAACGGTTTGGGGAGTCGTAGTAAGAAAATAATTTTCAATCTGTTAAAAAAATATCTTTTCCTCGGTAACCAAAATGAGACAAATTCTTTGTTCCAGCGATTGCATTGGAGACGAGCCCGCCGTTTTCCTGATCCCTCACCTGATAAAGAAATACTCAAGAGCTTTGCGAAACCATCCGTACTTCAATTTCATGTGGATGAGCCGTATCCACGAGAAGCCTGGATATCCCTCCGTAGTAGACAGCATCACATTAGACACTCTAAAGTTCCTGGAGAACTCTGGAGAGCTCAACAGATCTGTAGTGATATTGCTGAGTGACCACGGCTGGAGGGCTGGCTCCGTGATGAGACATGAGCAGGCTAGGACAGAAAATAAAAAGTCTTTCGCGTTCCTCCTCGTCCCTCCCTGGTTTCAAGAGAGGTATCCCAGGGCGCACAGAAATATTGTAGAAAACCAGTTCCGACTAACTACGCCCTACGACATTTACGAAACCATGTTGGATATCTTATCTTATCGGACGATGTTAACTAGCGAGAGGATTAAAGATAGGGAAAGTGATAGTGGAAATAATGGAGGAAGCAGTGGGCGGAGTTTGTTTTTGCCAGTGCCAAAAGAGAGAAGTTGTGACGATGCAGGCATCGACGAGATGTGGTGCACGTGCCACGAGTACAAGAGCATTCCCGGGGAGTCCAGCGTTGCCCAGAGACTCGGAATGTTTGCAGTGGCAACGATAAACTCGTGGATGGAGCCATTTGGAGATTGTGAGCAGTACAAATTAGCCGAGATTATAACAGCGGAAATGCAGCTTCCGCAAAAGACTGCGTTTCTAAATGAAAACGATCTAAATTCAGATTTGGTTGTGTGGGGAAGCCAAACGTTTCGAGTTAGCTTTATCGTAGAGAAGCCATGGTATAGCTATGGCGCCCACTTTGAAGTGGTCATTTTCACGGAAGAGGACTACTGGAAATATGGGGACCAGGCTAAAATTAAAATGTCAACGGAAGTCTCCAGATTAAACTTATACGGAAATAGTGCGGACTGCATGAATATTTACTCTCTGAAGAAATTTTGTACTTGTAAATTTCTCTGAAAAAGGATAACTGCCATAGGGTGATAAGTGGTTATCTGAGGCTCTAAAAGCTACCTTGCAGCTTCCCAGTTTAAGCCAGAACTTATTTATTGTGGTCTACGAAGACCTGTGATAATTATTTTTAAAGATTTTTGCTTAAAAATTGCTCCTCAAAAAAATACAAAAATTTAAAGCTTTCCAGTACTAATTTTGAAAGGAGACTGAAGACTCACCTGCGCATTCGCTTGTCACACAGTGGCTTACCTCAAAAATTAGTTAATTAATTAATTAAAGCGTTTTAAATGTATTTGCCAGTTCCCATCAAGGGAGACAATAAAATAAAAAATTATAAATTTTATTAAATAGTTCCTTTCTTTTTTATTGCATCTTCACACAGTTAAAATAAATATTTTTGGATACCTCTCAAAAATAGGATTTTCACCTTTAAATTCCCACTTAAGCCGTAGCCAGGCTCAGGTACTCAAACTCGCGGTAAAATTGTTGATATGAGTTAATTGTTAATTTATGAAATAGTAAAATTGTTTTGCGAGATTTAATAAAAAACTAGATGAAAGTGACGGCGTACGAAAGCCAGTCTATATACTCGGTGACTCTGGTGTAAACATCCGGCCAGCTCGGGAAGAGGGCGCAGCCCCCAATACCGAAACTCACAATTCCCACGAGGGAGCTTACTTGCGTCTTCTCGTTTTCGACGACCAGCGGTCCCCCACCGGAATCGCCAAAACAAGTTCCCGAACAGTTTGGATAGGACACCGCACACATCATGGAGGACGTGATGTACTCAATTTTGAGCGTTTTCTTGCACTCCGAGTTCTCCACGACGGTATTGTTAACGAATTGCAGATTTGTGGCGAGCTTCCCTTGCGGATAGGACACGGCACCCCAGCCAGAGACAAGCGCTTTCTTTCCGGCATATGAGTTACCTATTTAAAAAATATAAACTTTTTTTTTTAAAATAAAATCCAAAAGTTAAATTTTTACTTGAAAATTTTGGGGTAAAAAATATGACCTCTTTCCGGTAAGCAAACTGGCTGAACTCCCGTTCTGAACTTGACGGGACTGCTCAGCTTTATGACAGCGATATCATTCTCCAGGTAGTACGGATCGAAG
>JAHZND010001831.1:0-20173 GCA_027744115.1 Acrocyrtus sp. NNG-2020 | reverse complement strand
CCAAGCGGAGAACGATATAGAGATATTTCACGAAGGACGCAAACCAAGCCAGAATGTACAGGAATAATTCTCTAGGTAGTACATATGTACCTACAAATTAAATATGCTTTCAGAGTTACACTGCACTGCACTACTGGCTGGCTTGGCTAATTCGAGAGAAAAGGATACAGAGCTAGAGCCTATCGCAACCTGTGTAAAAATATGCCCAGTAGTTGCAGTAGTAAAATAGTACACTACAATGACTACAATGTATACCTATACCTACGTAGGGATTTAATTCGTTGTTGACTGTTCGAGTTTGGTCTGGGGTGTTGGTGAGATACCAATGCACGTACTATATGTACGGAGTGAGAGAACGAGAAGAGAAGTTCTCGTTGAGAACGATGGCTTGCGTTTATATACAGTTTTTGGATGCACATTTCCCGCATTGCAATTTGCAATGCATTCCCTTTCCCTGTGTAGAGCTAGAGCTATACTACGTTTTATGTCGACTTTTGGTTAAGGTTAAGGTGGATTACATGGCGAAGAATGCCTCGATACTGTGCTGTGTATCGTATCAAAAATGTAGTGTTATGTAATAAGTATTTCAGCAGCAGCGCTGAAAGATTTTACTCGAGTAGGTTAGTTGTTATTAGAAGAGTCACAAAATCCAAGCCTAGGTAATAAGATACTCACAGGATCACTATCACAGAACAACGCTGCCTCGTTTTTTACTCCTGTGCTAAAACATTGTTATGAGATTGCCCTATTGCCTATTGCCTACTGCTATGCGTGTTTTGCCTCCAGACCTCCTGCGAAGGCTTCCTTTTCTATGTGTACAATAGAAAATTAGAAAAGTTAAATGATTACGATGAGATCATGAGCTTCCTCTGAGCGCAGCGTGGTGATATTGGGCGTATGAGCAGCCTTCGTACTACCATCGCCAAAATATTTTTGCTAGGCTAGAAATATCGCAAGAAGTAACCTACAATAATGAAGAGGTGGACGCGACGCTATGCTTGTAAAAACGGTACGAAAGGAAAAAGGGTTCGTTCATCCTGAAGTAATGACATCCGGTCCTGGGCCAGTTCTTTACCATGGACGCTCCTAGACTCCCCCACTGATAGCGTGCGTTTCCGACGTGCGTAGCATAATTAATACCGAAAGTAAAAGGAAGCAAGGAAGGAGATAAAACGTATGGTTGTGCATACACTGTTTGATTTTTATTGACGGTTGATCTGATTATTCAAATTCACAAACGTTGGCTATGCATTTAATTTAGAGGGACAAGATAATTATTGCAATATGGGCCAGATTATTATACCAATAAAACGAAGTGTGGCAATGTGGGACCTGAGTAACAAGTTGCCCCATTGTGACTCTGGTCGCTTCTTCTGAACTGAAGCCTGCTTGCTTTGAGAGAGCATAAACGCTCGATTCAATACATACACTACTGCACAATCAATGACATTGGGGCACAAATAGACAAAACTTTATTTGGCTTAAAATAAAATGATTTAGAGATAACTTTTATCTCATTCACCGCATAGTGTGATTGAAGCTTGTGTTACAAATGCATTCGTGTCCTGTAAATCCTCCTCGCGTCGTATTGAACCCATTAGCACGACGCGTTATTTGAAGCTGAACGGTTATAATGGAATAGGTTACGATCACTCCAAAAATCTAAATAACAATAGAGAAAGCAAAAATGTTTTGAGATAAACTGCAAATTCAATCGTTGATAGAACTTACATAGGTATGTAACTTCTTATTCTTACAGTTCCCAAAAATCTGAATGTGATGACGAAAAAGGCGCTCCCTTTCAAGGCTATCTGATTAGAATGCAGATCCATTAGTAAGGATGAAATAACTTTAGATGGAATGGTATCCGAATTTTCCAAAGAGGAAATCCAACAAAAGAATTCAATTCCCTGAACAAAACACAACACATTGAATGTAGTGTGCCAATTCGAAAAGTTGAAAAGGAGAAATTATTCTGGTGCATTGTATTTGAAGGGTACCTTTTTATTAATATCCGCTGCTAGTGACAAAGCCAAGAAAAATATGGCAAAAAACGCATAAACATGCATTAGCATTACCAGATGAACATTTCTTTCGAAAAAGGATACCCCAATCCATGTGGCATAGAAAGGCAATGAAACGGAAACGCAAGTGCAAATTAATACTCCCATTGCTCGATTCAAGTTTTTAATTAATTTTTTAATTGCTGCATACTTCCTCAGGATCTGTAACGGATAGAAGTAAATTATTATGTAAGTTCCACTAATTAGTAGCATTCCCTCCACATGGAAAAGGAATTAAAATTTCAATCTCATGTACCTGTTCTGAAGCTACTGGACTACCCATGGAGTGTTTGCAAAACTGTCTAAATTCTCGCATTATTCTCCTTACGCAGACTGGTACAAGCAACACGAATACATCAACGTACGGAACGAGTAAAACACTGGGTATCAAAATGATTATTTGGAAAAGTGTTAATAGTGGGGCAACCATTTTAAGAATAACAGACATTTCTTCATTTAAATTTTCTATGAAGAGAAAGTGCAGAATGGCTCGGTCTTGAAGATCCTTGTAAAACATTCCGAAGCTTTTATGAGTGTACAAAGTGTTGACTAGATATATATCAGTTAGCCCCATAAGTAGTACAAGTATGCTCAAAAATATTGCAGTAAACTTAACCTATTTTGTAAAACATTCTGAAGCTTTTATGAGTGTACAAAGTGTTGACTAGATATATATCAGTTAGCCCCATAAGTAGTACAAGTATGCTCAAAAATATTGCAGTAAACTTAACCTATGCCAAAGAAAAGAGAAAATTTAATAGAAATTTTATGCATGTGATTTACAACTTTTTGGTAGCAAACAACATACCAATAGTCTTGATGTAAGTCCTTTGTTTTGTTCATAGAATTTTAGCTTTTGCATATTAGCGAAAACTACACGAAAAGCATCTTGGTTAAACCAGCAAGTAATATTCAACGACAGATTGTACGCCAAATACCCAACGTAAGAAAAGGATTCAAAATAGCCTAATTGCTTCCCTTCGTTGCTTTGATGGGAAGTCCACCACAAAAGAGACGAATATTGAAAAAATATTGCAATTTGCACCAGCGCGCATAAAATCTGAAAAGAAAAAACAGCGTGAATTTTGTTAGATTGGACATACACCTAGCTAATTTTAAGTTTGGTCAAATTACCTTTTGTATGACATTACTTGCAATTTCCAGTTTGTACTCGGCGTTACGCTGTAGTTTAAATGGAATCATTAACGTGTAATAACCGAAATTAACGTAGATTTTCCAGTAGTCGATGAATGGAATAGAATCTGGCAAATCCAATGCAAATTCTTCGACTGACTGCTTTTCGGGAAGCATGATGCAAACAGGTTATTTAATTCAGGGAATTTAAATCTTTGCAATAAAAGTTTAACGGATTTCAGTAAAATTTTGTGTGAACTATCACATCACCTTTCGACATTCTACGGACAACTAAATTATAGTTATCAGGAAGAATTGAAAACGGTTACTTACTACTACTACGACTTGCAATAACCGAGGTCATCGTTTTCTAAAGCAACTTATTCACATTTGCAAGAAATTTTTATATCTGTGATTATGATTCATGTTTTACTCTGTTTTGATAGTGTAATTTGTCATTTGATAATTTTTTTTTACATAATTCGTCATCCATCCCTGCTAGAGTCCAAGTCCAACCAAACCCCACGCCTAGCCTTATCGTTTTATCTAATGAAACTACGCACTTTTCACTTGACCAGTCTGACGGTAAATTTGCCTATACCAGCAATTTTCACGTGCATGGCATGAGTTTTTCTTTCCTTGCTCACACTCTGAGTCTCATATAAAGTAACCTAAAATCGAAGCGTCAAGCTGCTGCTTTCTTTTTTTAATTGTGTAACATGACCTCAGATAGAAGTGATAAGTTAATTTGATCGACAATGTACTGTGATATCTAACAGTGCTTTATACCTATTATCAATTTCTACCAAAAATACTGTTTATGTAGACTACAAACGGATTTAAAAACTGAAGATTCATAAGCTACAGACTTTTACTAAACAATCAAATTATACCTACTAGTAGTTAACATATGTAACGTTTAGGTTGGTAATAATGAATCAGTATGATTTTCAAATTGCCGTCGACAGGAGTTGTCATCTCTGGTCATCTGGAACTGTATTATGATGCTGGTGTATGTTACAATGATGCTCAATATCTAAATAAGAACAATTATGAATATTAATTCAACTTTGGAGAGCTTTCATAATATTTGTTTTTGCTTCCAATTTAAAGTTAATTAAGAAAAAGCTGTACCGTAACCAAAAATCGGAAATTGATAACAAAAATTCCACACCCACTCAGGGAAATTCGATTGCTGTAAAAGTCCATTAATAAGACGGTCATCTTATTAGGTGGTACTATAGCGTGTAGTTCTGATGAGCCTATCCAGTCGTAGAATTCATTAGCCTGCATGGAGGAAAATAAAATCCCACTATAACTAACTTGTAATATAACTACAATTTTATTTGTATGTGCATTTTTTGGCGTTTGGAGGCAAATGTAACATAATTGTTATTACGCTCTGGTTAATTCGGGCCGCAACGGAGATAACAAACAGAAAGTTAACAAAGTACACATAAAAATGTATAGCATCGTATGTCTCCACTGTATTTTCAAAGAACTGCACTGCAATCCAAGTCGTGTAAACTGGTAGGGATATGCTAACGCAACAAAGGAAAAGCAACCCAACTCCAGTATTCACAGTTTTGAAGAGCTTTTTTAAAGCTACATACTGTGACATAACCTATAAATAAGAATACATATTTATCGATTGCTTAAGAGGAAATAAGTAGGCAATTTTATTGCTTTTCTGAATGCTATTCATTTTTTAAAAAAATATATTGCTTGAAAATATAACTGACCGTGGATAAACACTCTTCGCCCTCGTGAATGGACCGTATGAAGTTTACCATCACATCCCAGCAGCAGATGGTCGTCAACAAAGCAAACAGATCCAGCATGTGCACAAGTACAGCACTAGGAATCAGAATTAGAGTGTGTATGCATGTGAAAAGAAATGCTGGAAGAGAACGCCAGTCATGCAGGTGAACCGTTCGATTTTCTTCCTTTTCTGGATTACTCATTAAAAAACATGCCTTAGCCTGGACAAGCATCTTCTGGAAAAATGATGGAAAGTTTGTGGACTCAAAAACAAACGCTTCGTGGATCACTGGATGCGTCATTGCCATTAGATAGGCTCCAATGCAAATGAGATATGCAAGGAGTTTGACCTGAAGGATCATAAAAAATAATCAAGGTCTGCATGTTAATCACGGATGAACAATAACCGGTGACAGCTCTAAATTACATTAGTAAAGCTACGAGCACAGAAAGAGCATTTTCACTTCACTTTTATAAGCAATATATTTCAATAAACAGCAGTTGTCTGTTAATTAAGTCAATCATTGTTGTATGATTGATATGCAACAACGAGATGCAAGTAGGTATATTCAGTTGAGCATATTTTAGACGGTTGTTTCCATCAGGTAGTAGGTACGTACATATTACATTCATAGCACTACGAAGTTTGTACGATTTGGAATGTCAAGGACAACTTTCATCATGCTTTTAGTATGCAACTCAAACTGTATAAGAACTCGACTTATCGTTATCTAGAATCGAAAAAATAAATAATTGCGACATTCAACTGGAAACAGGTGTGCAATTTGGGGTGAGTGAGCAAACCTGCAATGTGCAAGCTTCAGCACAAGTGACAAAAAAGTTTCGTTTCCTTACTTTTACTCTCGCTGGCTACACCTTTCACTTTTTACCTTAATTCTGCCACTCACAATAGTCAGTATATGTAATTTGCTGTTGAATTTAAATCGAAGTTAACTGACTCTTAAATGCACTTCAGAATAAATGGTATAACTACGTGAGTTCGTTTACTTATCCTCATTAGGTCGCTTGCGCCTGGGAATGTTGTAATTATTGTAATTGTCACATTCATGTAATAGTATGCACATATTGGAATATTATTAATGCCCGCTGCAGTAATGTATTCTAAAAGATGCTGATATATATAAGATTCTATCGGAATTAATTTACTATTCAGTTATCAGAGTTGTATCTCGATTTGTGTGTGAAACTAGCTGCTCTACCAAAATCATTTGGATTCTTTAGCCATGGCTCAACATTCAGTCCTAATTGCAGTTGTTACTGTAGCTGCTGTAATAGCTTCTGTAAGTATTTGGCTAAGTATTTGGGAGAGAAAATTTTTGGAAATTAAAATTGTAGAATTAATATCTGCATTTATTCTAGTCATTATGTTTTCACGTGGATCTACCTGTAGAAATTGCGCTGGAGCAAGCAGGGCAGGCACGACAGGGACCGGTGATTTTTTGACAACTTAAAATAGTGTATTCTGGTCAAACCTCTATGAAATTACATTTCAGATTTTAATATAACATATTTGACATGCAGGCAGACAGTATTCTCGTTGCTCCCCAAGGTCTAGAAGCCCAGCCACAGCAAACTACTCAGGCAGCTCTCCCAGCCAGAATTCGTGATCAAGTATTAAGTGGAATTCGTGATTTCGGAGATAACATAAGAATGGCCCCAAACCGTTTGCAAGAATGCTTCCAGAACATAACTAAATGCGCCCAAACGGTTCTAAGAAGAAATGCAACGGCGACTAATGCTGCAGGGCTGTCATTCCCACTTTCTCCACTTTCTCCACAAGAATAGATATTCAGCGCGAAGCTTATAATGAAGCGCAACTGTTCAATTGTTCTCTTAACTTCATTGTTCACTGTAATTTTATACTATGACGGCATAATAAAGTAAATCTTTAAAATAATTAGAATGAGGGCAAAAGCCTCATTGCTTACCTGATTTCTTTTCCATCGAGGAGACTTTTCAACTACGGGCAAATTCTGAGTATCTTGCAACTGTTGAAAAATGCTTTCAATGCTTTCTCTCTTGCACCAAAAGATATATATTAAGGATATCGTGTAAATCAGGGTAGCTACAAGGTTTCCAGAGTGTAGAATATTCAATGGTTTTTTCTGCATTTCCTTGAAACTTGGAAGAAGCCTAATTATAGCTATCAACTCGAACACTACGATTGCCTGAATGGTTGCGCAGATTACCTGAAATATTAAGTTGAAGCATAATGATTTTATTGTCATTTTTTAAAACTTTATTACTTGCATTACTTGCTAACTAGTTACCTGTTGGAATTTGTTAGTATGAAGTTTGTACAGCTTTCTTCCGACATTTCGATCATATTGAAGTTTGAAGCGGAAGGGGATGACAAGAAGGAAATATCCCAAATCAAGAAAAATTTTGAGATAGTAAATGAAATGGGATTTTGTGGCAGTTGAAGGTGATTCAAACTCAAGCTGTGGTTCTTCTTCCATTTCGTGACTTAATTCACTTTCACGTTGTAACTCTTTCATAATTAATTTATCCCGTCTGCTCATACTCCTACACTCTTCCAGGTTTATGTCCATTTCCACTCTAAGTAAGTACTCGTAATTTCCTTCTAGTTTCACCACTTTCTTTTATCTGACTGGCGCGTTTAGCGTTTAATCATGTTAATAAAGTCTAATTTAAGAAGGCAAGTTTTATTTTTAGTGTGTTGATCAGACCTCCTGTCCTAGAACTTTTCCGCTTGTAGAAAATGAAATTAGATAGATGAATTAACCATGCTTAGCTTGCTTTCATGTTTGGCTAAAAAAGATGTAGGGTTAGATAGGTATTTGCTTTTCTGTATCTAATACTTATTAGGAAATTGCTTGAGTTGGGTAAAGTTCAGGTTTGAACTAGCACACTATTCAAATATGTACAAAAGTGATTACATGACACTAAATGACTATGATAGATTATTTATAATGGATTGTTTACAAAATTAAGTGCTTTGGCACTATAAGCTGAACTAAGGAACATAGCATAAAGTCTTGCGGCCAAGGTCATGTAAGACACTTGCACTTGCTGACAGTCCTTTGGGGATGCCAGCCATTAGTTCCATGAAAAATAAGAAGGCAGACAAAATCGTTCCTACAAATAAGACAATGTATGGAAACTGAAATTGGGATAATGTAAATGGCTTCACTGTCGCCGTAATTTCATCCACGAATCTCCTCAATACTTTATATACCCGCGACTTTTTGGCATCCTCTCTGAACCAGGATTTACCGTCTTCCAGCGCAAAGGCTTCAGCTTCTCTCTTTAGATAAATGACAATCCCTGTATCTCGAAACTGTCCAAACATTTTGTCAAAAGTTCTCGTGTAAATAGAGTGTCTTTGAAATCCGATACTGTTCAGGGAGCTGTGTACCGATCTGGAGACGCGAGCCAAGCTCAACCCAGCATAAAGAGTGGCATTCTGAGCTATTCCAATCCGAGTCACAGACTCCCACCCGATACATACGTTCTTTGGGTACAGAATGGCTCGGACAATGCAATTTCCTGTGTCCGGTTCCAAGTTTGCCATGAATCTATCTTTAATGCTGATAATCAGTGGAGTGGTGCTGTCATTAAAGAAATGGAAGCAGTCACACGAACCGTTGTTAATATAATTAAATGAAATGTTGTAGTCCAAGCGTTGTGACAACTGCTCAAATGACGTAGGAACAGGCTCTGGCTCCAATTTTGTTAAAAAGGAACTTAAATTGCTGTTATACGCTATGTTCATATTTACCACGAACAGTAGCCAGAATGACGTAAGCAGATATGCATGTTTTGGGATTTTCTCGATACTTTGCATTGTTAGTAATCCAAACGGTATTTCAAAAGCTTTAAAGTAATTAATTGGTCTGTCGCTGAGTCGTCTGGTGAACTTCAATTGCAAGTAATACAATGGGATAAGGCCCATTAATACTACAAGCAAGGTTATCCAAGTACCCAGTGTGAACAAATTAACTTGAGCAGTCCACTTAAGATGCACTTCGGGATTTCTAGTTAGGAACACAAGCGTATCAACGTAATTACTCGTGGTTAAATCAATCACTCCAACTTGACCTCTTGTGAGGCGAGCAATGAATGCAATGTCTGCATTTCCATTGAGTACATCTCCTAACATGCCATTTGCAGTCCCGTCTTTAGCTAATTTCCCATTGCCCCGGGTGGGATTAATGTCCCAGACGAGTGAAAAGTTGTGGTACAATGCTGAGAACAAAAGCATCTTATAGTGAGTTCCACCTTGGGCGACAGTAAAGGCCTTGTCTTTGAAGATAATGTATGGAGCCAATGTATTTGCTGAGACTCGAAGCCTTCTTCCACTCAAACTGAAGACTGGATGAGCAAAATCGGTTAAATGTGAGGTTAGTATCATGGAACCATTGTTGTAGATAGGTGGATCAACTAAAATCTGGAGAGATTCTGCAAGCAAATCAGTTTTGTTCCGGGTAAACTCGTAAACAAGTCCAACTCTAGTACGTAGTTTCATTCCAACAGAAGACAGGAAGTATTTTCGAAGATCTTGTTCCTTTCCAACAACAACAAATAAGTCGTAATCTGTACGCACCAATGGCAAAAGATTGATTTTTGTTGTATCTTTAAAATTGTCACTTGTAGCTATAATTATCACATTTAAATAGCTTGGCGTAAACTTTCCCATTGAGACTGGCGAAATTTTCTCGTCAGGGAAGTAACTATTGCGCCTTGGCATTCTTTCGCTATTTGTAAAATAAAACTGAGGTTGTGCTAAGTTATGATATGGAATACTATGTAGCTTACTAGCAAGGTCGGGAGTCTTTTCGATTCCAAAAAATATAAACACAGTTTGGACTGGTTCTTTGTTAACTTTTGCAACAAAATTTATTAGTTCCATATTAAATGAAGATGTTGGTAATGTCCAGCTACTTCTATTACCTCCAGCCATGGCCACAATAATTAGTAATTTGGTAATCAAGCACATTCTGGTCTGAGAAAAGGTTTTGCTTATATTTTCACATCTTGGAGAAAATGAGTTTCTGCTAGTCTGATGATGGCTTGATGGATTGTAAAAAGCAGACAGAGTTGGATGCAATTGTAACGCGATATTTCAAGTTCAGAATGTAGTGGGTGTAATTTACACCGTGTAAATACAGTTACATATTTAGCCCAGTTTTAGGAACACCATTCCATTAGGCTAAATTAATGTACCTATGTACCTCTTTGTTCTATTAGGAACGTTCTAGTCGGAAGTCGGAGGTCTCACTTCAGTATTTTTCGCTCATACCTCTTCTTTTGATTAATACATTCTAGCGAAATGCAAATTTTCCATTAGTTAATGTGAAGAGCTGTGTCCTGGTATAAAAAATGGAACAAACCTGCTTATCTATCACTTTTATTTGCACCTTGAAGAAGTGAAGCAGTACATATATAAACTAACGCAATTTTCTGTACTTATGTTTGCATAGGTAGATAATTGAGTAAACAGAAAAAGGCAATGTTTCCCCCCGGAACATGACTTCCATGAATGATCATGTGGGCCAAACGGCAACCTTCTAGTTCCAGGCTGTTGGCTGCTTGAGCAAGGTGATTGACAGCAATTCCAAATTCCAGGAAGTTTTTTCAATATTGGAATAGGTAATTGAATTCGAATATATTTATTGTCAATGTTATCCTGTCACCTGTCTAATCACGTCACACCACTGCTCTTACATGTTCTTTTAGCAGCAAGCAGCAGTATAAAATCGACTAGCCAGCAGTCACAGACAGACCAGTGGAAAATAGACAGCATATTTTGAAAAATATATGTAGGGTTCAACGTTAGGTAAATTTAATGCAAAAACCTTCAACCCTTAATACCAAATGAGAATACATAAAGTAGTGACGAGCCGGAAGTTTCCTTTATAAATATATGGTTTGGTGCGTCATTTGAAAAGGACAACAATGCAATGGTAGATTTTATTTAAAGGCCTAGCCTACGTATGTATTTTACGAGTTTCATTTGGGCATTTATTATTATAATTAGAGCTTTTATTATTTGTCACTTGAATCTCCCAGAATATTGATTTGTTTCGTCAAAAAATTATTACAAGCAATTTTGATTTGGCATTTAAGATTGTGATTGTAGGGTATTTTGTCTGTGCTGTAGTCAAAACAAATTTTTACGAGAAAATGATGAACAATGGTAATGCTATGTGTGAACTTACCGAAAAGCAAAAAATTGAGCTGGCTATGCAGAAAGTGTCCCATTATAATTGTAATTATTTCATGGTAGACTAAACTCCTATTATTGGGGAGAAATAAGACGCCTTGTTGACTTCATCATTGTTGGCAAGAATTTAACTATAAATTTCTGAGTACTTCCTACGCTGACATAATTACATTAGGTCATGTGTAGCTCATAAAACGGCTTTTTTGTCTTTTGAAAAGGAGCTAAATGAAAATTTACTAATAAGTAGATTTAACAGAACAAAGGTTTAATCGCCATAAGGTGCGATGAATATGGGCATTTACAGCTACATTTTAAAAATCAAACCTGCTTAAGCGGAAGTACGCAATACACGAGTCGGAGACTACGTGATGCTAGCTCAGCACAATTTTAAATCCGACAATGTAGGTATTATTATTCATAAGACTTTGTTGTAAGAGGAACGGAAGCGACAAATCATAAGCACAATGGAGTATATCATGATGTATTGTATGTAGGTGAGTGAGGTGAACTGCCGCAGGAAAACACCGACGATAAGAGGCTTGCTGCATTCTGGGCAGTATTTACCTTTGGTGCAGGTAAGTTTACACAAATTCTAGCAGCTTTAACTGAGAAAAATTGTCCCAAGAGGTAAGTCATCCTAACGCCCAGCTTAAGTAGGCTAGCTTCTGCGGAGAATACGTAAACAATTAAAGGAAGACGAATTAGTTAACTTTTTTGAAGACTAACAGAACAATAGAAATCTTAAAAAAAGTGCGTAAACGTGACTTTGTTGATACAAAATCACAGTTAGTTAACACATTTATTTTTTTCTGGTCGCGTGTTCATCCCACACAAAAAGGAATCATTCTACATGATCTGACGTAAGCTTTTTATAATTGCATAAAAACGGCTGTTTTCAGTTCCCAAAAGATGAAAAATGCAACGGAGTTCTACAGTTTATGTTTAACATGGGAAATGGCTTGTTCCGGATGAGAGAGTACAGTTCAAATCCAATCCGTCGCCGGCATCTCTATAAGGGTGGCTACATTTTGCAATTTTGCAAGGAGTGTGTGTGCATGTCAGAAAATTGCAATGTAACTTTGCGGAAGCCACAATGCACTGAAACTCCCGACACTTACATATATACGCGAATTCCATGATTAAAATTCAATTTTCAATACTACAAATGCTACTCATACTCACTCAATCAAAGTAGATGCAAGATGCAATACCTCACCTTTTGTGCAATCATAGCCCACATGGCTTCCATTCACTTAAAAGTATGTAGATTTCAGCTTGCCCAAGTTGATTCTAGCATCGCGTCACCATATAATTATTGTGTTGTTTATTGGATGGGCATGATAATCATAACGAAGGTTTACAGCCATGAAATTTCCCGCTATAATGCGGTCAAAGTTTACGTGATAAAGATTACTGCTAAATCCCAAAACTAAAACCATATACAATGTATAGGGGATTTATTATAGGCATTTAGCATGGGGATTTAGCATAGGAATTTAGCATAGTATTTGGGGTTAGCTTAGGGATTTTAACATTAGCGTTGAGCTTAGGGAATTTAACATTAGCGTTGAGCTTAGGGATTTTAAGATTAGAGTTTAGCATTGCAAATATTGCAATTTAACATTAGAGTTTAGCATGGGAATTTAACATTAGAGTTTAGCATGGGAATTTAGCATAGGGATTTCGCATAGTATTTGTGGTTAGATTAGATCAGGGTCTCGAAGTCAGTATTATAGGGATTTAGTAGCATATGGTGGTTTTGTATTATAGGAATTTAGTATTGGGATTTATCATAAAGATTTGCTTTTCGGGGAGTCTGGCAGTAGCAGCAGCAGTCTGGAGTCCTTAAAAAGTTTGGCATTATTCGTAGCTGGGAATTGCTTGGCTCTTGACTGGGACTTTGCCATTCTCGCAGTTTTAGGCTGGTAGTTTTTGGCCGGCAGTTTAAATTCGATGAGTCTTCGTGTAGCCTAATCATAACTACGTAATAACCATATAGGGAGATAATAGTTATTTTGCACCTTTTCTGCTGTAAGCTGGAGAGGGAGGCCTCTTAGAGTGCACATGCAAAAAGTTTATTGTTTTGATGATAATGGGATGTGATAGTGATATATTGCCTCCCATAACTCTCCTACGAGATTCCTTCATATGGATATGCCCCGTGAACATATCGCACCTTATGCTAAACGCTGAGTCATATTTTTTTTACACTTTTCGTTTATTTAGTGACACTTTGTGCTTGATACATGTTGCTATTAATTGTCAGTCATGTATTGTATTTGATAAGCTGTGGTTTAAAGTGTGTCCTAGGGTGTGAATATTGATACTTTCGAATTAATCAAATTAGTTGACTTTCCAAAATAATCAATAAATCACATAAGGCACTGAAAGGGGTTTTCCTTCACCTGTCTAAAACCCAATTTGTCTAAGCTGATTTGACTTCCCATTCTTTTCGTGCTTCATCCAGTGCATGACCAAAAAAGTTTTTTTTACTTTGCGCAGTACAAAAACATTCTTCTAAAATATAGGGACATTAACCCAAAAAATTCCCTCGAGTAAATGGGCTCACTTTTCCTCTTCTCTCCTTTCATTACTCCACTTTTGGAACCTAATCTTTCCTTGCGTGGGTCCTACAACTCTCATTTGAATAAATTTTTAGCTTGCTTACTCCTACACACTTCTAACGGGATTACTTGATCAAGTTTTCTGCAATAAAAAAAAATTCGCGGTGGATATTGTCTCTAGTTGCTCTGTTGCAAAATTTTCATCCAACTTGACCATTTGGTACATTGCCGCTTTGGCACTACTCATGAACCTTACAAACAGCTGCAAAAATGGCAACGTAATAAATAGCTTATCAGCCCACACGTACATGATTTTTAAAAACTTGTAGCTTTCACGACCTCCCCTTTTCCTCATACTGCATGACTTTTAGATTTCTGCAAGTAACTTCGTTTACCTTACAAACAGCTGCAAAAATGGCAACGTAATAAATAGCTTATCAGCCCACACGTACATGATTTTTAAAAACTTGTAGCTTTCACGACCTCCCCTTTTCCTCACACTGCATGACTTTTAGATTTCTGCAAGTAACTTCGTTCTTGTAGTTCTAGCTTAATATAGGTTGTCTTAATGTGCGATCTTACAAAATTCTACAGTCACGATTCGATCCCTTCCTCTGACAATTAAAACTCGTGAAATAAAAGTGCAAATCTTCGTTTACATCAAAGTTCAATTGGATAATGATATAATATAATTTATTTACAGGTATATGCGCGCCTATGAACTACGTGCAAGTACTGACTGTGGTATCCACTCGTTTGCGCTATCAACACTCCATGAAAGCATGTAATTAAAACTGCTCCATTAATAAAGTACAATGTCATCGGAAGTCAAAAGAGCATAATTTTAATGTCAGTAGTTCTAGCAGCCAGCTAAGAAATTAGAGCACGTTGCATTTCCCTTTATAGGTGGCTGTAAAAGCAGACACGTATTGCACACTGCATTCCGGTGGGACTGTATGTGAGGTCGGTAAGGGAAAGGAACGGTAAATTGTACATTAGTTATTATTGCTCAGAAGGAACCGGTGTTTGAAAAGTAATTACATTTCTGATCTAATAAAACAATGGGACAAGTTGCTAGCTATTGTCACACTAGTGATTGTTGTTACTCCATAAAACTTTAATTCTTATAGTTATCAAATTTAATATTCTCATTGTCCCCTTCAAAGAAATAGATCGGGAGCAACTTTTTTCTTTGCAAACAGTTCATTCATTTATCTTAGGCGCTCAGGTTTACTAACGGATATGAGTTACCGCTTAATTCCAAAAAAGCTGTTTTCAAAATAGGTCAGTAATCAGAAATCACATACTTAATTCCGAGAGAGGTAAGCGATCATACTGTAATAGAAGAGGCTGCCCTTCAAGAACTATAATTGATGAGGTATAGCTATTGATTTAATATGTTCCTCCTACAACATTACGTGGGCATGTCCGTAACAGTACAAGAAACGCTTAATGGCTAGAAGACGAATGATCGTGCTATGACTAGGTGACATTGCATTGTCAGACACATGAGAATTATTAAGTAGCCAGACAAGTGATGTCAGTAAAAGGAACGTTTAATGGCTAGAAGACGAATGATCGTGCTAT
Source organism: Acrocyrtus sp. NNG-2020 (assembly GCA_027744115.1). Classification (NCBI taxonomy): domain Eukaryota; kingdom Metazoa; phylum Arthropoda; class Collembola; order Entomobryomorpha; family Entomobryidae; genus Acrocyrtus; species Acrocyrtus sp. NNG-2020. The sequence goes on along the minus strand of JAHZND010001831.1, from coordinate 4,856 downwards.
GACTAGGTGACATTGCATTGTCAGACACATGAGAATTATTAAGTAGCCAGACAAGTGATGACTTCTTTTTCAACCCTTGTCCTGTGCACTATTACATGCACGTGCGGACTCGCAGCATGTAATATTAATAATGTAACTTTGCAAAGGACAAACTTTTGCAATTTCACTGAGAAATGTATAATTGCAATTAATTACATATCTGTAGCAGCTCCCACTTATTCACTTGACTGAATAACTCAGCAGTCTTTTTTTGCTTGGACGCTTGTAATTGCTTCCTTTCTTTTCAACTTAAACTTGTGAAGCCAGTGGGAGTTCTTCGTGAGTAGAAGTTGACTTCAAATAATAGAGTCTGCTGATGATACACAATGTAGGAGTCACCCGTTGCTGATGATAAACTCTTGTCAGCGTATGTTTAAACAAATTGTATTACGGTTGTGGGAGGTGTTAGGTACTATATTGTTCGCTCATATGTAACTAAAATATTGTGCATGGTAGGGCAAAAGGACATGGTTAAAAAGCGTTTTTTTCTATTAAAAGGTAAAAAAAGTGGGCATTACTTGTTCATAAAGCACATAGAAATACATGTGGTTAGATGGATGCTACCCCCATTAACTAAAATTTTGAGGTGACATGAGTCAAGCTGTAGCCATGTGCTACAGAAAAAACCCATTTTCTGAAGAAACAGGTAAATGCCTCGAGACAACATTTACAAAGGTCTTTTTTTTACCAATGAAGTAGCAACAGTGGAGAGTGGGATTGACTTTGTGAGGAATGAGTTTACCTGTAAACAATTATTACGCATATATCTTTCTGCAATAATAATGTAACTTGGCTGCTGCAGTTTTAAAGAGTGAGTAAATGTGGTGAACTTTAGGTGCTCTTTATCGTCCAACTCTTATCCGGTTTAAAAACACAATGCACAAGTTTAAAGCAATTTACCTGAAACAACTTTTTTGCTCTGGGCAAAACAGCTCCAATTTCAATTGTGATAACCCATTTAACGAATTATCCCTGTATCCTCTCTTAAACAAGTCGCGGAAATAACGATGATGATATAACTAATTATTTAAAGCAGGGGTGTAGTGGTAAAAGTAGCAATAGCAATCTATTAAAGAGTCGTGCTATCATCACATCATGTACATTATGTGAAAAGGTTTGTTTTTTGCCCGTGTCATAATAAAAATGAGGAAGTTTAGAATTTTATTTTTGAGCTTGGTATTTTTAATACGAGCAATTTAGCATTATATATTACAATGGGATGAACCCAACTAATAATATGTATTCACCTGATGGGGTCTCATTGAGGATCCACTTTAGCTAATTAGAATATTTTCGGGTAAACATGTATCGCGCTTCCCACTTGACTGTCCATCATATAAATTCCAACTTGTGGGGTCTACCTAAAGTCTGCACACTGCTCACAATTTCTCCGTTTCTCTCTTACAATGGTGACGTAACAAACGTTGCTACCAACAAAGAAAGTTTTTCTTCATCATGCCACCTTGGCAGCTTGATTTTCAATTTACGTGGACATCCTTTAATTAACCAGTCCATTGAAGGGCTTGAGTAGATAAGGGAGATGAGGAAGGCAGGGATTCATTTGGCATTTTGATTGCCTTTTTTCGTACTCAATGCACTGTAAATTACAATATCATCGCTACAATAGTTAATAACAATACTTTTTCAGCAAGATTTTTACTACTTGTTGAAAATCAAAATAGGAAAACGTTTTCTGCTGATAAGCATAATAATGAAAAAGGCTGATTAAGCAGTATAAAGCCACTCAAAATACGAGATGTGCTTGCCAATAACACGTTTTATTCGGAAAAACGGTTTTTCTCAAGAAGCAGCTTTTATTGGAGAAATAACCATTTAATTGCTTGTTGTAATTTTTGTCTGCTCTTCACTCTAGTAATTCCACCTGTCCTTCGAAAAGAAATGTGATGAAAAGGGGATCCTGCTTTGTTCACAATCTTTTCAAATCGTCTTCGTAAATGGGCATTTTACTGCTGTATCATTCTGCCAATACTACCTGCATCCTTTTCCTGTGGCTACTTTCTGGCTCTGAAATCAATTCAAAACTAATTGAAGTCAATAGTGGCAGTTTGCGGAGTTTGAGATCGTTTTACACTGAATATCTATTCATAGAACATTTAATCAACTCGAATAATTCGGAGTATGTAACAATACGTCAGCGTCTCGTATTTTATCAGTGAGCAGAAAACCAGCTTCCTACTGAATGCCACTTGTAAACATATCATTTTGCTGAAGTGTTTATGAAAAGAATCCCCAGGGATTATGAATGGTCTTGTTATAATACAAAATTTATTTGAATTTATTCATCCCCGCTTGCTCTGCTGAAATACCTAAGCTCTTATAATATAAGATACATATTATGTATATTTACGATGAATTTCATCTTTCAAAACAAAAGACAATTTGGTTTCTCGCTGATGACAAGCCCATTTCGAGCTCATGAGAAGATGGTCTTTTTGACGCAAGATGCAAATGCTGATAGATGCAGTGCTGACGTTTACGAGTATCAGTAGCAAACCAGGAACAATATTTTTGTCACAATTTATTTTTTTAAAAAGTTAACGATCCTATTATACGGCCCTTTTCCTGCTGCTATTATTTGTGCTTGTGCAAAATTGCAAACTGCAGCTGTTACGGACTTTATGTAAATTCAGCTGGATTACTAGCGTGGAAAATTTGGCAAACTGATTTTCAAATCGGGCTGGTACAATGCACCCAGTTTTCCTCATTACGAAATGTCTTCTTTACTGTAATACAATGCCCATTGTGCTTACAGCAATCCTAATTGCCGATGAACAGACTCAATTAACTGTTTTTGGTACTGTTACGCCCAATCGTTAATCTCATTTTAATTAACTCATGCATATTTATTCTTCCGATGCTCCATATCAAAAACGGTTTGCATTTTTGTCTAAATAGAAACGTTATCCATGCATGGTTGATAGTGTAAGTTGAGTAGCTGCACTATATAATCACAATTACTGCTACCCGCAAGCTCCAAAATGCTAATCTGGCTGCATGCATCATAAAGTCTACATTTTAAATTAGGTGCCATATCCGCAAAACTCATGTGCAATTATGATAAGCAGGAATATTTTTCGTTCCGCAACTGTGAGAGCATGGAAAACGCTTCTGAAGAGAATTCGCGAGTTTCCACTCTCTAACCGTAGGCACCTACTTATAAAGCGATTTAATCTTTTCGTTCATTACGTCTTCGTGACAGACTTACTCCGAAAGTTCAAAACTTTAAAAAATCCTTTACCTTACTTAACCTTCCCATTTTACTTGAAATCCAATCGTGATGACAGGGGCAAAATCTGGCATCGTCAATTTAAATACTTTTATATCATGCTTGATTATGATAGTGAGGAAATGTGCTAATACTTTATGAATGACTGAAGGCTGTATGCTATTCCCGAGCAATATCCCGCGGTGTAGAGTTCATATACAAGGACTGAAAACAGGTTATATGCCAGTCGCCATTCCCAAATGCCACACTCTTACAAGATTGCAGAAAACAATTCAAGTTAGTCCCAAGAGTAGGGAAAACTACTGAGGATGCCGTCGCTCAAGACGGACTCATGCCGTACAATTTTTCCTCACTTTAGTCAACTGACACGTTTCTTCATAGTTCATACCAGCCAGCGCAACCGATTACACCAACCCAGCAGTAATGTGCTATGCGCAACCTGCAAAGTGCAACCCGCTAGACTACGATAAGAGAAAAATGCTGGTTTTTGCAAGGCACAAGCAGCGTAGCTGTAGGTATCTCCCAAGAGTATCCTTATGACAGGAGATGTGAGTTTGCTTAAGTTTTGGCTACATGCAGTGCAGGTTGTAGGTAAGGACTGTGAGGATGAATAGAGCACATCGCAAGGTTATTTGTTACTTTGAACAAAGAGACGTTTAACTGGTAGCGTCTTGCTGCAATCTTCACAGTCAAAGTTTAGATCTGTGTGCGCTCACATCATTCAGCCGTGACCCTTGTGGTAACTTACCTTTCTCGGTGCTCTTGAAAGGTTGATGGAAGCCTACGTAGTGACTTAGTGAGTTATCTCCTGAAATTTTGTAGTCTTTCGGGAATTTTTATGGACTCACGTAGTAAGTTATGGGACTAAGGTTCGAGCCCCGTGAAAAGTTGTCGCTGACTAAGTTGACATTGATCGTGAGTCATAGGCAATTAGAAATGTGTACCTAGTTCAATTGTGTAAAAACGTTCAGATTGTGATATTGACATGATACAATAGTATTGTTCTGCTGCACACCTGTACAATAATATCAAATTGGAAATTTTAGCCAGCTAAGTTTTTAAAAGCCTAAATCACTATGATAATGGTACTGGACACGTCCTGATGCATCACCACAAATATCCAGGCAGTAAGCCGAAGGGAATCGGCAGGACGTATCCGGAAGATTTGCTTGTTCAAATTGCCCAACATGAGGTAATTTTTAAAAAGAATTTTATTATCAGTTATAGTGCATGCCCTTAACTTCGTTCATTAGGGTATGGCTTTCGAGGCATTGGTAGAATAAGGTTTTGATAGTTTAGCATTCTAGGTGAAGTACAGATAAGCTTCTTTGATCAAATACCTAATAAACCTTATTTTATGCCTTGCTGAACGTGTGCTGAAAGTATAAATTAAAATCCGAACTAGGTACTTTAGAACTTTGGCCCGGTCACATTTTAAATCAGTTTAAATTCTGACATCCTCATCCTAAATACTGAGATTATAATTTCATTCAAACTTTGTTCTAAATTCATAATCATGAAATCCCACGTTAAAATATAAAATCCGAAGGTCACCTCCTTTTAACCTGCA
>JAHZND010001830.1:0-12250 GCA_027744115.1 Acrocyrtus sp. NNG-2020 | reverse complement strand
AGCGTGTAAATCATTTTTCGAGGCGAGCCACTTCTCACTGCTGCTGCACTCCTCCTCGTATCACTTTCGGCAGGTAAAGATTCTCAATATAGTGGCCATTCTCTCTCCCTCGAACTAGATACGGATAATTATTTTTTTGTTATTATTTCTTCACTATTGACGTTGCATATGTTGACTGCAAAAATGGAAATTTCGCATTCTACCATCCATTCATCTCTCTCTGCTGGAAGAATCCTCCTTTGCAGTTTTATCATGCCTCAGATATGCCAAAATATCTAATAAATGCATTCCAGAAGCTTTTCTGCAGTGTACCGCAATAGATAAAATAGATAAGTACGAAGTTCCGTTAAGGCATTTTACAAATTGCATCCTATTAAAATAATCATTTCTACATTTCTGCTAGCTGCAGTGATACAGTAAAAATTGGAAAAAATCTGGCGCGCTTCTTTCATTGGCCAGGTCTCCTCCTAATTTACTTCCGCTCACGTATATGCGGCGCATACTAAATAATTTAGCTTTTAAGTACTGGCTTTGTTTGCTGCACCTTCTCTCCGTTTTTTTGCAAGTGTCTCGTCACATATATGAGACAGAATAATGATTGGCTGCTGGGATGGTGGAGTAGGTAATCAAGTATGATCAAAGCGGAGTCAGTCGGTGATGGAAAAAATCAGAGTAATAAATTGTAAGACACCTGTAGAGTCTATTATAATGTTGATTGGTACAAGATGAGATGATGACGATACACAAAATAGGACAGGATGATTTTACATCTTGCTTTGACCAGCACATAAAGAAACATAAGAGGATCAGATTACATTGATTACTAATTTAATTTATTTCTACTTTTTTAACTGCACAAATCCAGCTTTTGTCCTGTTTTCGCATTAAAGCCTGTAGGCATTTAACTGACAACTGCTCTAGTTCAGCTTCATCCTGAACCCTTAAAATTCTATTGAAGCGGATGAGGAATCATTGTCAAAGAAAAATATATCGATTCAAAATGCCACTTTAAAAAACCCTTCTATCCTGAAAAAAAATTATGAACAACGAAGCTAATGAAGCTAACTTTTCTACTCTCCAGATCTACAATTACTTTTGGAATTTCAATATTTCAAGTTTTAGTCAGTGATTAAATCGCCGCCTTTATTTTTACAGGTAGAGCAAGAATATTAAATTACAAGATTAATGCATTTGCTTAGTTTTTCAGACAGGCTTAGGCTTATATTTATGCGTAAATCTGCAAGTGATAGCTTGGAGCTAGAGAATGGACAAAAATGTAGGTAATTGACAATCGTGATCCTGTGCAGGAGACAGGCCGCTGTCAATCAATTTAATTAATCAAATTAAGTATATTCAAGGTTGATCACATTAAACGTGAATTTTTTGTTTTTCTTGCATTACTAAGACCAGTTTTTATACTAAAAAATTTGATGGACAGAATTTTTACTTAAAGTGACATTTTTTAAAAAGAATCTTGCAACTAAAAGAATCTCCTCCTTGCATAGCTTGCGGTAATTCTCCAAAGAAAAATCGTAATTAATCTGTTCCACCTCCGCCCAATATTTAGTCAAATGTGATTTGAAAAAACAGAAGAGCAAATGGTCCAACAATTACAGTATTGTTTCATTGTTTGTTAGCATCATCAAAGAAATCATTAGCAATTGAGAATTCCATCTCATCGCGCGTCATCCCATCGTCCTATGTCCTCCTCTTTCTTGAAGCTCATTCTCATTGTCACGACGAAAAGGAGTGAGACATTTGTTTAGGCAGTTTTTTCTTGTTTACAAGGGCTGGTGTACTTGCCACCGTGTAAATGGATCCATATACACTACCTGCACCAGCTCACAATAGCATTGTCGATATTTTAATGACAAAGTCAGAAAATATCTATATATCTAGTCAGCTCACCTTTTGCTAATTTTTATAGGTGGATAAAGCACATAGGGATAAAAAGGGAGCAGATTAAAGAAGGCAAGAAAAAAAAAGTTAGCAAGGTAAACTAACAAAAAAGCTATCGTAAAGGCGACAGGTAGAAGTTGTCTGCACAAGATATTCAGTTCAATAAGGGCAGGGCGTGAGCTCTTCTTACATATTAATACTGTTCGGGAAAGAATCTGTATAATATGCATTCTCCATAAATGTATACCTATTACTCAAGCTAACTTCTCTATAAGTTATTGCAATGATGAGATGTACATAGATTTACATTTCATTATGATGAAAATTATAGTTCAAGTTTACAACATGCGACATTCAATTCCACAATCTTTAGACAAGATGGAAAAAAATGTGGTGCATGTGAAAAAACTTAAAAATACACTGCACGACTAAAATTCAGAAAGATCCTCCATTAATCATGATGAGCCTGTGTGTTTTTCTCATGTTGACTGTTTTGGCTCTATAAACATAGCAGGGACTGCAATAACTTGACATTGCAAATAAATTGCACAAAAATATCTGTAGCACAATATAACTCAACGTCAGCGCTGTGCACTAGTAGCTGCACTTATGTCCATTGTTCTCTTGTTTTCTTGATGCAATAACAGAACTAGAAAGATTACTTTTTTACTTTTAATGTGCCAAGAAAAATTTTAATTCTTTCGTCCAGAAAAAAAAAATCAGTTTTCAGACTGGAATCGGTTTCGGTCCATAAAATCTGTAATCTTTCATCTTGTAAACTGGACCATCGAAAAAATTCAATTGTTAACAGATTAACAGTGGCAGTCCGATTGTAATGGGTCGGGTAGGATAAGGATTTTATAATCAGACCGTCTGTATGAGCTCCATCACCACTATTATTATCCATTACCTATCATCACCGGCTTTTTTCGTAGCACTTCTACCCTGCTCTAAATTACATTTTCTGACTTGCTGTTTACAACTTGACACTTGGCTTGCTGTTCCTAACACCTGCCTCCTTCCCCTGTCGGTTAGTGTGACTTGAATTTGTTATGATGGCACTCACTCACTATACTAGGCCTCCATTTCTCCTTGGCTAATGTCAAAAAAAACATCATCAGGAATTTCCAAATTTTCAGTTTTGCAGATGTGGAACCTTAATAAACTGCAAGTTCAGCTCTGTTACAATGCAAAATGCAATGCTTTTTTACATATTCAATTATTTACCCCGAAATATATTCTGCAGCGGCTAGATTAGCATTTCATCATGTCATCATTACCACTACGTATCATTTGATTTGTATCATTTATACGTAAATAAATTGAGGGGCAATTTAAAGCAAAAATATATTCTTTCCATCTATGGACATCACATACTGCTCTAATGCTGATGCTTATTCTGATCCAATGACAGCCATTTGAACAGTCTTCAGAATACTGATTGGCAGAAATGTGGAGTGGTGTCTTATCAAATACAGAGAGCGAGGGCAAACTACTCTCCACATTACAAACAACTAGCAGCAGGAGGGATAAATGACAAGATTATAAATCTCCTGTCTCTATACACGAGGCCTATACGCGAAGCAATTTTTAGCCCTAATTTGTACCAATTCGTAATTTTATTTATGTTCTATTTAATAAAGTAGGTACGGCCTGCAGATGAATGTTATATCCCAACTAATTTGGAAATATTAGCATGCTAATGCACCTGATAGTTACTTTGTTGTGATAATGAGGAGGAAAAGGTGTTTTCTAGTTAGAGAGCCATAGGCCATAGCTTTTTCTTGATTTAGATTTATCCCCGGTGGATAATGAGCTTACCTCAGAGTCGAGTGTTCAGGTTGCACCCGTGTTCTTTTGTACAGTTACCGTCCAATTTTATTGTCCGCCATAGTCTTTTACATTCACTATATACTAAATAGTATTTCTGCAAAAATAATAGTTTCCAAGCAAAAGGGGTTTTACTTTTATACTGTAAGAAGCCGCTAACTATGCGGACTTGCCAAAAAAGCAACTACCTATCCTATATCCATATCGATTCCTAATAAAAATTGGGTTCATGGCTCGTCATATCAGATACCATTTTAGTCACTCGTCCATTTTGGTCATTCAATCATACAAGGCACTTTGGATTTTCGGTTTAGTTCATTGTGTTATTGACTGATCGTTGTGAGAAGCTAGCACAGTCTTTTACTGACCACAAAGACAAGCTCATACGTTAAAACAGAAGAGGTTATAAGAATTTTGCTACCAGCACCATTCACTTTCCCAAAAGTGTTTTTTTCTGAAATGGGTAATACCTGTAACAGTAGTCTGGATGACTACTTTTGACAGTGATGTGAGGTATATTTTTATTCAGAAAGGTAGTAGTAATAATAATGTCAGTTAGAGAGAAATGGAATTGAAGGAAGATAGACCACACCTTAACTCACATCGGAAGATATCGTAAATTAGCAAGGATTACCAACGAATTCAAATCAATCCATTCTGTGAAAGGAATTTGCCCATTAAATATCACATTGAAAAATTTACGGTGCTTTAACAATAAGCAGCCATTTAGTAGTTAGCATCACACTCCCCATCACCTCAACAGAACCTTTTTTTTACGATGATCGTATGTGATTGCTGGCAATTTGACTGTTTGACTTTGAGACAAAAAAAATTAGGCTCTACCTTGGTATTACATAAAAAGGCCGCATTTTTCTTGTCCACTATCATAAAAATGGTTTTTAGCCAAACAAAGAATAACAATGAGATATTTTGTAAGAGGATATAGGCATTTTAGTACAAGATAGGAAGTTGTAATTGATACAGGGCGGGGTTCGAACAAGGTGGAGTGATGAACGGAGGTACTTTCTTCACTAAAATGTAATAAATTTTGAAAGCATCTCGCTCGCATTTTCTGGTTTTCGCTACCTACGAAATCCGTCGGGAATTAGTTGGTGGAACTAGTTACTAACCGCAGCAGTCTAAAAAATTAGACTTTCAAGGTACATCATATTTAAGATATCACTCTTTAGGGAAACTCTCCTAATTGTGTGGTTGCAAAATTCTCCTTTCACGTTCGCCAAATAATGAGAGGATCATGTGAGAAAAGTGAAAAGCTTTTAGGATTTTTACCTGTTTGATTAAGTGGATATATCGGTCACATAAAATGTCACTAATGACATTTCATGCAAAATTCATAAAAGCCACTGCGTAAAAAATGCATCTGCTTGTGATTACCCTGTAATTTACGTCAGAACTGGGAGTTATATAAGTCCAAGTTCACGATAGTGAAGTAGAAGTTTACTCATATTCGCGTATTAATTAACATTCAATTTAAAATTAAATAAAATCAAAGTGCATATAAATACTTCACTTTAAGATCGCACTTGTATGGAATACGATCTGATACGATCTGATACGATCATCAACGTAAACACAGGGTCTAAAATTATTCTGAATTGCCCTCTTACAAATTACAGATCGCAGCGCATGTCAGTATTACTCTTATTATCAGTCATCATCGTTATGTTATAATTGATGCACATGTGCGTAATCATTATGTAATAAGTACTGAAATAAACATACTCTTGATTTGACAACTTAAACCTTTGATACTCTCATCAAGACGAGACCAAAAACAGCGAAAAGAACATTTTCCCTATGAATTACATGCACATTACAAATCAGAACTGATTTTAAGCAGAGTGTATAGTTATGTAACAGTAGCAAAACGTTTTCGTCCTTGACCATAGGGTGCAAGCTATGTCCCTATTCGATCATCCTTTGCATTTTTAGCACAGTAGTGATGCACCCAAATTAGACAGGCAGTCAGATATTGCGTCTCATGGATCAATTCTGCACAATTTCATGAATTAAAACCTCAAGGTCAGATTTCTTGAAATAAGACATCCATTATAGCAATTTTTAATGATATGGTCAAACATGTTTTAATAGCCTTCTTGCTGGAAAAGTTGCTTAATGGATTCTCGGTGTAAGTGCGAAGCATGCAATCAGCTAGCAACTTGGAGCGTATCTTATCTTAAAACGCGTCATTTAAGACTGCAAAACGTGCCTATTTATGTAAGGACCACCAGCTTATATACCGCTTCTTACTGCGGTGTTTTCTGTAGAGTTCAGTTATTCTGGTGTGCATCAGTTGTGAATTGTGAAAGTAGAACTTTCTCAGTTTTCCGTCACCAAATTTCGACTTTTTTCGCATAAAAATGGATCACAGCGAATTAGGAGAGCCTAAAAATGGCATTCGGTACAAGTTCCTGGAACCACAGGAGCATGACGCTGTTCTAAAACTGCTAGAAAAGTATTTATTCCGTGCGTTGACTCCAATTGGGTACGATGACAAATATCCGGAGGACTTCAGGGAACTATTCACAAGAATGATGAACAGTGGCACCAACATGTCCTACATCGCTGTCGATATCGAAACTGGAGAGGTAGCCTCATTATACCCATTCCGGGAATAACGTTTATTTCATTGTTTCTGATTTCGTTTCACATTATTGCTAACGTATTCTCTGTGAAGGTTGCAGCATGTCGTATGGTCGATATCGTAGACAGAGACGGGAACTCTGAGGTGAACGATCCTATTCCGTCATTCTTCACGCAGAAGTCAAATATCGACATTATGAAACTGTCGTATGAAGTCTGTCTTGGCGAAAATCTTTTTGAAGAGTACAACATCACAAAGTTTCCCTACATGTTTGGCCTATGCGTAGACGAAAAGTTCAGGCGGAGAGGAATAGCTATTGAAATGTACAAAAGGGGACTTGACTATTTGCAAAAGAGAGGTTACGAGATCGTGAAGGGCAGCTTTATTAGCCCATTCAGTAGGAAAGCTGCACTGAAAAACGGCTACCAGGCAAAATATTCCCGATACTTCCACGACTGCAAGGATGATGATGGAAAAATTATTGAATCCGGAATCAGATCCGACTGATTTCATCTGCTATGGAGTGTTTGACTTGCGTGGAAGGACGATCCAATAAAAACACCGAAACAGTATAATTCTCTCGAAGATAAAATCGCTAAAAAGCAATTCTTAATCTCAATTTTTTTCTTTGGAAAGAAAACAAAAAAAAGTGAAAAATTATGCATTTTTCTATTTACATCTAAAATTAAACTTGTTCTCAAAGCCAACCCTAATAACGAAATCGCAATAAAATTTAATGACAAGGTCCCATTAATTTACATTGGTTGTGGTGGTAATCACAGCAGTTGGTCTACGATGTAGAATCATCAATTTTCTTTTTTCATTGAGCTCCATTTTCATCACTTTTGGGACGCGTCGTCGCTAGTTCTATTCTCGAGTAGCATCCAGAAAACAACTAGTGCAGTGTATATTCGGATAAAATGAGCGATTTAGCGTCTCTTACAATTTATACAATTTCGTCATCATAATTGCAACTTGTGTGTAAAAATGAATCCAATTACAAGCCATTTTAAGTTGAGCTTGAGCTGCACCTTGCATCATTACTAAACCATAACTATAACTTAAACAAGGTATCCGGCTTTCGTGGTATCAGCTTGATTGAATTCATTGTTCAACTTCTGTGCGTCAACTGTTCATCATATCATTTCCTTGTGAGGCTCTCCTGCACAGTGCAGAGTTTATTCATACATAAAAATCAGGTTGAATACGAAGTACAACTGCAACTGCAGCCATATTTTTTAAGCAATATGAATGTTTTGCAAAAATTAATTACTAATAATAAGCTGTGGCTAAATTGAGACCAACTTTTTTTTTGCAGTATACCTAAAGTCTACCCATAGCTGTAAAAATACAATTTCAACTCTATCATTATCATTATTTTCTTCATTGTTGTAGTAGCAGATATGCATGCGCTTCGCAATAATGACAGTGAAACTGAAATGGTTTTGAGCCGCATATTTCTGCCGTGTGGCATGTCGCAAGTTTACATTTCGCTTTACAGATTGCAATCAGAATCAGAGCAAGCTGCAATAATGTCTCATTGTCAACTCACTAACCAGCAGCTTGTTATGATATTCGGTTCGGGATCGGCGAGATGTTTTTGATCTGCTTGCGTATGCTTGTTTTTCCCTTTTACATCGAAACAATATGAAATGTTTTCGTTTTACAGCATATAAAATTTTGAAATGGTTAATCTAGTTCGAAGATGACAATGGGATACATAGCAAACTACTTTTTTAATTGTTAAACTTTTCGAAATCCTGCTGCACCACCTTAAAACGTAAATGGGATTCGGTTGGAGAATTTCAGCAGACTGATTTGATGATAATAGGCAAAGATTATGAAATGCTCTGAATATGCAATCTGCATGGCTATTTCAGGCATCAAAATGCTCAAAATGTTACATAACTTTCAAGTAAGAATTTCGTTCTAATTACTGACGCTTTAATGACTTTCATTATTAGTCCAAGCCCACCAAGATTGTGTGATGTCTGATGTGTGTGATTGACTGGTTTTGATTGATACAAGCAAAGCAATGTACATCAGCCACTGAAAGATGTGTAACTTTTTAAGAACAAACTCATTTCACTTTCTGCCTTTTGTGAAGTGGCTAAATTGTTTCGTCACGAGAGGAGGGAGTAAACAGAGATGAGATAAGGAAGTGCATTTTAAAAATTAATCAAGACTACACCGCTCATGACTCAAGTGTTATTTGCATAATTGTAAACCGGATTCCTTTGGAAAATTTTTCGCTTGAATGTGCTCCTGAGCCTTTTTTAAAAAATAATTTCCTCTCTTTTATCATCAAGTAAAATTTAATCCAATGAGATGAGCTACAGGGGTAATTATTTTGTTATTATTACTTCATCACGTATTCATAAAAAACTCACCACCATTTTAATGTAATATTCAAGCACTCTCCTATACAGTAGCAAGCTCCAATCCAAGCAAGCGAAACAAAAGCATATTCTCTATGTAATTTACTCACCTAGAATATTTCATCTCAAGATGCAGAGCTGAATTATTACACTTTTATTGGCATAATTTTGCAGTACCCAAGTACTTCCCACACTGGCAAAATTTGCATAACCGTGAAAACTTAAATAACACTTCAGAGAAGCTACTCGTCTCTGCTAATTTTATTACACTAAAATCATCTGTGAGAGATAATTGTCAAAGAACCCACTTAAGTAGGTGTACTTCTGTCCCGAGGAGATGTGATAAAAGCAGGAAAACATTATTGAGAATAATTAACACTTTTTATTATCTGTAGCTATCCTGAAAATTTGTGCATTTTTGCATTTACAACAGCAAACTTTATGCCTAGCGATAATTGATCTGAAATTCTCAAAATGCCTATAATTTCGTCTATTTATTCACGATATAGAGAGCCCTTTGCAAATTGATTAACTCCCATTTACTGCAGTTTTTTATTATTTTATCACTTCAGGCATCAAGTAGTGTTGGACTTCCGCAAACATTAAATTTTGTAGCGATACTCCCCAATAGTTTGCCAAATAGCCGTAAAACATATTTTATTGTGTATAATATGCTGTACATTAGTGCATGCATACATGTGTATAGCATGCTGTACGTTATGTTGATCTTCAAGGGAGCGTAAATTATTGAAGAAATAACAGAAACCCTGCAATTTTTATTTCGTCTCCTTGTAAAGTTGCCAACACTGCTCTATTTGTACTTCTGCCCTGCAATTAGTAGTTCGGTAAATTAGCTGTGAAGTCAAACACCAAACCCAAAAGTGAGTTTTGAACAGAGATACTACATAATAATTACGATATTACTACCCTGTATCATTGCAAGGGATCATTCATGATGTACGATAGCTAACTCTGAAACTGCAAAAACGGATAACTGATAAGATTATGCATATCGCATAATCTCCGCACAAGATAATCATGATCTTGCAAGATTCATACAGCTTGGCTTTTTTGCTATACACTACAAACTTCGGCAGAAATCCTAAACTTGACTGATCACAGTTTGCCTTGCATCTTACCATTTGCAACTTTCGCAAGTTACACCTTCAAGTGAAAATTCCTAATGCATTTTGCGTAAGCAAACATTTTTAGGGAATTGCTCACAACCGCCTTTATTTCTTCCGTGTAACTTTCCTGCATGAGCAATGAGTATCTAGTATTAAAGTTTGAAGTTTGCATGATTATTACAGTGTGTGAAACAGAAAATTGAAATTACATTTGAACAATTTAACAAATAACGTTTTTAATTCCCCTTCTGTCTGAATTCCTTGATAGATGTAAAGGAGGTAACTAAATATGAAAGTACTACAGATAAACACGTACGTTATCCTAGTTGCATCCTGTGTGGCCTACCTCGGCAGGACAACATGAAGCCATAATTTACTTGTAGCAAATGAGCCGTTAAATTTTACGTTGAAAAAATTCTAAAGAATGCTACACGCTAATCAATTTGGCCACTTTGTCTCACATGGATTTACTGTATCAGTCGGTACACGATACAACCAATTAATGAGCTAATAATGTATGAAATTATTGAAGTTAAGCAATGACTTTCTCTCAATGCCCCAAAACAATAGTAGGGGACCTAACAAAGACACTATAAAGTAATATTTTTACATTAATTTTTAATGTAAAAATATGTACATGGGTCATTATTATTTGCAACTAAATGTCTACTTCATGTAGTATCCCTAATTTTGTCCTTTTCGTGTGCTTAATTGGGCTGTCAATATTATTAATTAATTAATTTCATCACTAAAATACATGTATTTATTGTCCTTTTCAGGTCTCTTGGCTTCTTGTCAATTGACAAACTTGCTCCTCTACCAACTTCTTCAGCAACGCCAGCAAGCTGCCACTAACCCATTCCTTTCCTTGGCAAATGGAAATCTTCAAGGCCTCGGGTCAAATCTGAACTTGAACATTGCAAACGCTGCTGGCACGTCAGGAAGCCCGATCAATCCCTTCCCAGCCATCAATCAAAACTTGATTTTCCCTGCGGAAACGCTCAAAACGTACACTACGACTACTACCTTTGTTACGAAGCTGACTACTACAGCCGTTCTCACAATCCCCCTGCTCTTTGGAAACAAACCTGTACCGACAACCATTACACGAACAAAGACTTACGAAGTTACCACCTCTGAGGTCCAGACAGTAACTTCGACTGTCCGCCCCACTTACGTAACTCAAGCAATCGTCCCAACCCCATCTTTGCAAGATCCATCTGCCACCAGCTCCGTCTCCTTGAATGACGTTGATGAGGACAACCAACCTTTGCCACCCACTGCGTCCTCCAAGAAATTTGGAGTATCTAAGCAGACCGTTCCTGAATATGAAGACGAAGAGCCATTAACTTCCAATACGAGACTTCAAAACACTGGAGGAAGTCAACATACTCGCCTTCACTCCAAGTTTTCCAAAACTGCTAGCAGAACAACCGATGCCAACTCAAAGAGGAGAAAGCCTTCAAGGTCTGGTTCAAGTCAGAAGTCTTCTCCTTTCACCCCATCTTCGAACACACGAAGCAGCACCAACCGCGATTATCAGGATCAGACTCCAAGCCGTTACGGCTCCACCTCAAAGGATCGGGACGACTACTATGAAACTGACTACCAACCTTACAACGCTCAGTCCCAATCAACTGCTGCGAAGAAAGGCACTTCCTCCACCACCAACAACAGAGGCACCAACACCAACTTTAGCAAACGCAAGTACGGAAACATTTACGAAGATGATGTTGCCGTTGATGATGACCCAGCAGCTGCTCAATATCCGGATGACTACAGCTACTACACAAGACGTCTTAAGCGCGGTGAGCAATACGGAGATGAAGGTGAGTACCAGTTGGAGCCTTCAACGGACGGCGACTTCTCCAGTAACTATCAAAAGATCGAGCGATGCCCTCCAATTCCCAAAGCTGCGGAAGCTGGAACAATTACTGTGACTAGAACGGAAACAAAAACGATCACAAAATTCCTTGGCCAATCCACCCTAGCTTCAAACATCAACTTAGGTAGTGCATCCCGAGCCAGCTATGAAGCTCCTACTACAACGCAATCCTCTCGAAAAAGGTCACGATCAAGAAGTCGCTCCGACTCATCTGCAAACCAGCAACAGCAACAGCAACCAGCGGCTTACGCGGCAGCTGCCCCCACGGCAGAAAGTAGGGCCCTTTCAAGGGGTGCTACTGAAGACACGCGGGCTCAAATCTTAATTAGATCTAGGTCTAGATACAATAGTAATAATAATAATTACCAACAGCCAAACTATGACTATTACAGGAGTTAGATGAATAATCATGAAAGATTTAAGTTCCTCTTTCAATAGAAAGCGTAAGGTAGAGAGAGATTTATATATCTATCAAGACTATCACTACAAGCCCATGAATTCAAAAGAGTATAAATGTAAATGTAAC